>JAVHNF010047986.1:0-15682 GCA_034783455.1 Micropsitta finschii
CAGGAACTACAAACACCGTCTTCCAGTGCCAGTGTCTGGACATCTGCTGAGCAGCAACAATGTGCAGAACTGAAGTCACGTGGCTGAAGTCTTCCATGGTCTGGTGTTCTCCAAATGTTCAGTCATGACTCTGGGGTGCCAGGCTCTTGTTTTTAATGTGATGATGTACTCAGCTGGGTGATTACCCCAGTATACCTTCTGCTCTGTTGAATCCACAAAGTGCATTCTGGCAGATTTCTGCTTCAATAATTTGATGCCATCCATTTTGTTCTGGTTTTCCTTTCTTTATGAAGAAGGATACCCACAGGACTACACAAAGGCCTCACTTTCTGCAGTGAGCTTTAGACTTTGTAGTTCTGTTGCCCAAAAAGATAGATGGGCTCACAGTTACCAGGGGCCACTTCCAGAGCATTCATGAGGGAGGTTCTCACTTTCATAGGTTTCCAGGAACAAACATTGGGTAACACAACACAGGGCAGTTGAACAGGTTATGGTTTATGGCAAGTGGTTCAGTGAGTGAGCTGAGATTGGGGACTTGGCTTTGCCTTGATCTGGGAGAGGCACTTTTAAACAATAACTGTTGTTACATTTCCTTTCACAATGTCTCCTAGTAGCGAGAAAGACGGGACCAGTCTCTAACTTTTGGATGTAGAACTGGAGCAGATCTGAGGTCTTGGTTCATCCGTGCATTTGCATAAAGGTGTGCTTTTGGAGCCCAGCTGCTCATGTCCCATGGCTCTGTCATCCCAAATACTGGAAAGGCTTCTCACGGCCGTATTTGTAAGACGCATCCTTAAAATAGTTGAAACTGTAGCAGTGAGTGCTCGGCCTACAAAGCACATATAAGCAAATATTTGCAATAACTGGACCAGTGTTTGTACAGCACCAAACACATTGCCCGGACTCCATAAATAATAATACTTGGCACTCATGGGGTGGTTTCCATTTTCAAAGCACTTTAGTCATAACCCTTGACACCTATATGGCCTTTTACATCTTTACAAGAATTAATTAATCTTCACAATGTCCTGTGAGATAGGTATGCACTGCAATAATAACAATTAATAATTCATGCCTTCTACTCAAAAATGACTTCAGGGATTAAAATGCTTCAGTAATACTTGTTTTTTTATTAACATTTTCCAGCAAATAATAAAAGCCATGGTACTGTGTTAAATGTATATAATACATACCCATAAATCTTTCGCAGATCAGGGTGAGACTAAAGGCCCAGTGAGAGGTACCAGTACCTCAGCAGGAACTGAATGACTGACCAGAAAAGCCAGTTCAAGCCTGGTCCACCACACAATCTAGGTGCAAGAATGAATCTTGCCCACACATTGCAGTGCATAAATAAATACCAGTGAACCAGGAAGGCTCTGTGTTCATTTTTAGCTCTTGTATATGCAGACTCCCCAGTTACAGCATGCTTTACAGGACCCCATGCTATACAAACACAGAACCAAGAGAATACAAGCTCTTGCTGGGTGAGAAGCAGCAGTGACTCATCACCACATTGTGAAACAGGGAGAGCAGGGACAAGTCTAACCAACACCAGGGCAAGGCCCTTTCCTTGTAAAAATTACCATACTGCCTTTGATATGCAGGCAAGCCCCAGCTAAACCTGATTTTAAACAAGCGGGACTTACACTCGGTTGACCTAAAGAGAAGAACCAGCAGGCTCCCATCGGGAAGTACCCTTGCACGGAGCAGAGGTGGGATCAGGGTGCTGGAGTCAGGCCCCTGCATGGACAGTCCCATTCCCTGCAAAGATGCTGTTTTCAGTTTGCATCCCGAAGTGGATTCATGTAAGCCACAAAGGCACCTTTGAACCTAATAATGCTGCCATGCCGGAAAACAGTGAGAAGGAGCAGAGATTCACCCACTCCCTAGCAATTTTCCCATGACTTACCCATGACTTTCCCTGTGTCTATAAGCAATGAATTTGGAGCACTGAACAGTTAGGGCCAGTGGCCTTTGTACTCTAAGCCTTACTTTTTCCCTTACTATGAGGAAGATATCTAATTAAACAAAACAACTTCAAAATTACTTGCCCTTGTGTTGAGTATACAAAGAAAGGAAATGGAAATTCACCAGTCTGAAGGGACTGGCTTTATTCTTTTTGCAGCTGCTGACAATGCTGGGAAAAGGACTGGTTTCTGAGTAGAGAGCACCTTCTGCCACTGCCTTGGCATACAGATTCATCAATAATTGATCAGTGGACATGTGCTAAGAAATGTCTAACACTGGTGATTAACATGCCTATAGCACTACTTCTTCTCTTTATCCGTTGCTTTATACACACACAGATGCATTGTTGATCTCCATAAGGCAGAGAGGATTCAATCCCAAGACAATAATTTCATTGATGCACTTAACCCAAATCTATCTCGGAAGTTTCTGCTTCCCAGAATAAACAGCAAAAGTGGAAGAACAGCACGACCAGGTGACTAGTCCCTCATTGATAGACAGTTGATAAGCAGTGTGATACAAAGCCGTGAAGCAGCTTTCAGAAATTTCAGGACACAAGTTATGCCACTTAAAGCACATTTAGTACAGCTGTAAATTGGTGGTGTTAAGACATGTGAACCAGTTAGCATCTCCCTGGTAAAGACAGCTTCAGCAGGGCACAGGCTCCTGGTCCTGGCTGTTCTGCATGGGGGCAATTTCATGTTTCTAGTTTTTAAAACCTACCAGCAAGCCTCACAAAAATAGCAGAGCCTGCAGATGACAAAGTTAAAAACTGCTGCTTTGGGACTGGGATATTTACCAAAGCAAGCCATTGGCCTTATTGTTTTATTGCTGCCAACCTCCTGCCCAGAGCCCCAGTGTACCCTGAGGGCTTTAAAAGGGACACAAATGTGTGTGAGAATGTATCACACCAAGGCGAGCTTTCAGATCACTGCCAGAGGAACATATTTTAAAAGAAAAGTGAAACAGGAGAAGAGATGCCAGCTGCTGAAGCTCCCTTCAAGCAAGGGCTCCTGCACCTTGTCTTCCTGCAGGGGAAGGGCCACTCCCACTGGGGCACATTTTTCCCTTTTCTTTTATTTGGAGAGGAAAAAACAATGGGTTTGTTGCTGCAGTCCCAGGGTCTCCCTGTCCACAGTGGGTAGAGGATGCCACCGTCCTGTGGCATCCTGTGCCCAAAAGCAGTTCTGGCACAAGAGGGAGGACAAAGTGAAAGTTGTCCTAGCTGGCATGATGAGTGTCCTGTTGAAAGCCCTGAATGCCATCCCTTGCTACCCAAAATCTGGCCCCAGGAGGATGTGTGGATGGTTCTTACAATTGTGGAGGAGAGCAGAAAAATGAGCAAACACAGAAAGATGCTGATACAGATCTGACTCCTTAAAGCAACAGGGACTACCCCAGCGGGTTTAGTTATTGCAGGTGCGGAGCTGCAGTTTCAGTGTGAACTGGGATGGTTTCCTTGAGAGGCAGTGTTCTGACCATGGATACCATGACATCAGGCAGGCTGTTGTTAAACAACGTCTCTGCGAGCACACCCAGCAATGCAAGACCAGACTGCTTCAGAGTTCCTCTAATCATTAGTTTAGAGATGTAGGAACAAATTCCTTTTTTGCCTTTAATCACTCTCTAAGGAGTGTTTTATTTTTTGTTGTTGCTAGTTGGATATGTAAATATCCACATTTGTTAAAATAGGGGGGTGAAAAAAGGTGCTTCTCAAACAGAAATACCGAAGGCCTTGTTAACTCCATGATTATGGCAAAGCTTCCTTCACAGGAGGGTTGTAATTCAGATGTTACATCCTACAATGGCTAAGCAAATCCAAACGTGTTTTATTTTAACAAGGTTATGAAAAAGGGTGTGTACCAGCTGCTCTCTCACACCTCTGAAATTTCAAGCAAGACATACCTGGCTCTCGTATGAGATCAAACCGGATTATCTCACACTGCTAGGATGTGGTTGCAGAAATTCAGTATTGTAAGCATCATCATGATTCATAATACAATCTACTTTACTTGGTATAATTAAGTAAATAAAGGCACAAGTACAAAAAGGTATAATATTTGTTAGATACTTACCTTTACCTGTGTCACATACTATTTTAATACTTCCTGGCAGCCCAGGAGTCCAGCCAGCTAGAAGAGGATTTTTCTTTTTCCTTGTCCATACTTAAAGCCCTGATTTTCTTTCATTGTACCTACATTGTTCTGGATTTTCATGTGAGTGGAGAATGGAGCCAGGACTGTTTACTCCCTCATCAGAGTCCTGAAAGACTCCTCATGTCACCTTCAGCAAGCTGTTTATTATCAGGGCATGAGCTTCTGTCTATAAAAAGAGAGGACTAATGCAACTACTAATGATGATGATATTGTTAACACATAATTATCTATCTCACAAGAAAATTGGGAGGGTGAATTAGTGTTTATAAAGTATTTTAAAGATTATAATATTATTTATGTGAGGGCTATACTTTATGTCCTGAGGACAGCAGTTTTTGCAAACCACCTTCTAATTAGGTTTTGCTAATAAGAGTGGCAAAGAGGTTTAAAAAATAAAATATCAATAGGTACATTCAGGAATCCCTGGGTTTTAGTCTTATCTGGGTGTTAGCATCAGCTGCTTTCCTGTAGATTGATATGCTATATCCACATCTACAAGACATTAAGCATTGTTTTCTGGCATATGAAATGTAAAAGGAACAAAGTACATGATAGTGCCAAAGCACACCCTGCACTATGTTATTAGGCAACTTACTCCAGTGATTAAATCCCTTAAAGTCAATAGAGGTTTTGCAGTTGTTTGGTTTTTCTTCCACCCCGCTGGGCTAGGATTTCATCCCGGATCTCCAGCTTTGTTTTTCACTGCACATCACTGACGTGCTTAACACTCAATTAAAGCACACCCTGGATTTATTTTATACAATCCGTTAGCTGTGAAAGGGTGATTGTAGGTCCTAATCAGAAGGAGCTGACTCCAGCGCAAGTCCAGCCAGAAGGATGACATTGCTGAGGCCTCCCATATTTCCCTTTTTTTAGTCAATTATCTACATTTCATTCAACATCCATTTCTTTCAGTTTTATTCTTGAGGACTTCTGATAACATATCAAACTTCCCTGAGCAGGTTGTAATCTTCACCTCCTGCGATGCCCACCACAACAACATTAACTGAATGACTACAAGTAGATTAAGCAGCATATTTCCACAAAACATTTTCCAATACAAGACCAAATTTTATGAGCTGTGTTAGTACCCTGTGTAACATCTCTAGCAGGCACATAAAACACTTGGGGGTATATAGAGAAAGAGACATTTGACTGGGCAGACCAGTGTATTAGAAATAGCTCTCAGTCTTTCACAGTACTAGATGTGTACCATAATGTGAGGGCAAAAGACACACACACACGCAAAAAGAGAGAGGGACAGGAAAAAACCTCAGAGCACTTGGTGGAAGAGTGAATTGAGAATTATTTCCTCAGCTGAGCCAATATATCCTACAACACGGCTTTCTGTGAGTCAGCCTTTTTGTGCTGCTGAACTTAAAATAGCAAAAGTGTGATAACAGTAGGCTTGTTGGAAATAGAAATTTTTAAGGGATACAAAAAAAAAAAGACCAACTTTTGGACTGGGAAAGTAGTGATGACTGTGGTGGTGATCCGCTGGGAAGTGATTACTGTAAGAATATATGTGACATTTATCCGAGATCGTAAGACAGTGGTTTCATCCCAACCCCACCATCTCCTTTAATTTTGCTTACGCTGCTGAGAAGCCCTGAGCAGGCAGGGAGGAACCTCAGGCAAATTCCAAACTGATTTCACATAGTTCAGGACAGCGTTTAATAAATATACATAAAGAAGGAAGGAGAATGTTTCTAGAGGCAGAGTGAAGCCAGGGAGGGGCTAGCTATTATGCAGACTTGTTGGCCACGTCCCAGCCTTCGGTAGTTCTTCAAGGGCTGTGCCTGCCAGAAACAAGTTTAAAGCCTGGATGAAACGTGTCTCCCACCAAACCCATCAGCTTCCCTATTTGCTTACATGATGTGCAGCACACACAGGTAGGAGAGTTCCCACTGAGAGCAAAGATCATGCGCCCGCTGGTAATTCTGCACCATCAACTCGAAGCAATTGGCATGCAGAAGGGGTGGAGCCCCACCGTGGCCTGTATAATAATGAAGATCATTATTAAAATGGACCCAAAAATGAAAAAGGCACCCCATGCACCCCAGCTTTTGGCAGAGCTGGGGTTGTCTCTTCCATTACCGGCTTAATGAAGTCTCCTCTGCAAACACCCTGTCCACCTCAGATTTTATCCGCTTGCTCACAGTCCGTGCATTGCCCTATATTTAGGTTCAAAATCTAACATTTGCCAACTTAATTGGTCTTGGGGGCATCTTGCAAAGAAGTGGTCCCATGGCATTTGTCTTTTAGTTTTCATTTCTTCCTACCAAACACAGGTCCCATTTTGCGAGGTGCTGGGCAGAGGCAGCTGCACAGATATATAACATAAGCAAACAAAGCCAAGGTGGGGATACTGCCTGGCTTCACACAGCAGGTTATTTTTACAGCTAAGAGCAAAATGTCCGTCTCCTGAGCCTCATTGAGGGAGGCTTGCTCCCGCCAGGCTGTGTCTTGGCATTCAAACCCAGGATTTCTGTGCAAGCACCTTCCTCCCCTCCATTGCTCAGGAATTTTTATTTTAAAAAGTCTACAAGGACATAAAAAACTTTTCATTTCCCACATCCTGTCATTAAGCAGCTGTACTCTGAACAATGAATGATGACAAACTAAAGCAACAGTTTTAACTGAAGCAGGATTACACTTGGCATCGCTATTTGTTTTGTGGCTTACTGGACAGCAAGACAAATGTGTACTTCTGCTACCCTTTTCCATAGCTAGCTCTGTCCCCTATTAATACATAATGGTATGACTGGAGGGAGCACCGTAGCCAAAGCAGCTGTAGGATGAGACCTGAAAAATCAAATGACATCTGGGCTAGCAAGGGCTGGGGGTCTTTGGTCTTGGCCGGGACCCTTGGTTCTTCTTTGCTGGCACCGACCTGGGACTATCTGATGCTTTAGCAGGCATAAAAAGATTCACACAAGGCTTCTGGTCCATGGTGCTTTCATATACATACAAGGAGATAGCTGTCCTGACCTGGGGGGAAATCAGCTCATCAGAGGATTATAACCGACATCCTGCTCCACTTCACTCAACTGAGTAAGGAGAAAACATAACCAACCCATGCCTGATCATCACACAGTATTTGCAGAAGTTTAAGTAATATCACACTTTGTTTGTGCATTCTCATAAGCCTTTCTGGTAATGATGATACATTGCTGTTAACAGCAGTGCCATTTAGAAACTGGAGGTACAAAAATATCTGCCAAGGATGCTGCCAGCTTTACACAAATTGGTGTGAAGCATAATAACAGTACTCTACACCAACATGGTATTTGTAAACCAAGAGGCTCAAATTGCTGCACCCATCAGGGCAGACAGCTCTCATGTAGGTAGGAGGCTGCAGAGGGACAGCAGTACGTGTGCAGTGAGCATGATCCTCGTAGAGGGGCTCAGCCCATTCTACAGAGTGGGTCACAACACAGGCAGGATCTTGCTCACACTTCCTCCTCCCCAGCACAGCCCCAAGCTCGTATGATGGCACCCAGAGCCCCTTGCTGGTATACCAGCTCATAGCTGGGGGGGGTGTGCTCTGCACGTACAAAGTGACATTTAGCAGTTTCTGTTTGGAAACGTTCTCAGTTCCTTCTGGGCCATCCTTCTGTGCAAACATAAGACCCATTCAACCCGAGCTGCATCCGCAGGCAACTGGGAGTCAATGGGATCATTCATGTTCCAAAAACTGCGTGCACACTCAAGTTGTTCCTTTGGCAGTGGCCTGGGCTGACTCTGCTGTGTGCTTCCAGCCCCAGTCACTTCAGCATTTGCACGTATTCCACCTCCCGTGAGGTCCGCAGGACTTCTGTAAACATAAATAATGATAGTATTATGGCCCTGTTTCAAGTCTGAGTTTGCAAACAGTGCTTCTATTTACTACTGAGCATGTATTTATTCATCAAATGCATTAGAAAATCCATTAAAGAGGAAATTATGGACCTAATGACCTACACCATCATTCGAACACGCTGTTTCAGATACAGGCATTGAGTATAGTTCAGTGCTTGCATTTCATCGCATCCGATGACTCACTCGAGGTGGGAAGCGTCACGGTGAGACAGTCTTATTCACCCTCCACACCAGTAATTGGTTGGCAGAAAATGAGGTTGTGGGGCTGAGAGCAGCTGCCTTGCAGGCAGGAGAGGCAGTGGGGGCTGCACTGCAGGCAGGGTTAGGGCTGCTCACAGCCATTGCTGGGAACCAGCAGCCCCTGCAAAGGAAGGGACAGCATGGTTGGCTGTGGCATATGTCTGTGCATGCATGTAGATAATATGTGTATTTAGAAAGAGGAGCAAACTGCAGCAGATCTGCCTCATAGCTCTGTTGGTCCTGCAGGCACAGCAGGGACAGTGAATTACCTCCATCTCTACAGGGAGTCACAGTTCAAGGACAAAATGATGACAGTAAGTGGCACTTTGCTGTAGCCAGACCTGAGGTTTAAGCAGCAGCTTACCCTCAATCTTCAATGGCAGCTATGGGTTGGCATGTCCCCAGCTCCTTCTGCTATCACAGCACTACAGCAAGGGCAGGTTTTCCGATAGGACTTTCCATCCCAAATCTCTTTCAACCAGCTGATAGCAACCAGGTTTCCCAATCTTAAAATTTGCAGTGAGCTCCATAAATTGTTTGAGTGCCAGAGCTGTTATATATATAAATCTGTAAGTGAACTGTGTCTTTGTGCTGCTCCATTTCGTTAAACTAGCTGAACAATTCAGTAGTTAGTTTATACCTCCAGGCACTTGGGTCATCTCTGATTTTAACTCATCTCAGAGTTCATGTTTGCAACGAATAGCTTTTCTGCCTGACAGGACAACAGGATAAAGTAAACCATAAAATCTTCCACAGTGAAATGGCTCCTACCAGCAAGGAGCACGGATGAGGCTTCTCTTGCATTGCACCCCTCCCTTTTCCCGCATCCACATCCAGGGAGTGCTGCACCACCTCCAGGTCTTCACCTCTAGTTTGGACTGACAGCAGAGGCCAGGCCACAGTTTAACTCCCCAGACACTGCTACATCATTCATTCGCCTTCCAGAAGTATGACACAGCAAAGGTCTTTTCTTCCTTGGCTACACAACAGTGGCATTTGTTTCCTCCACACCCGAGCAAGGAAGATTTTGCAGCCTTTAAATGAACTGAAAAGATCTCCACCAGGAGCTCAGTTCAGCAGCTAAGAGCTTGTCACACATCAAATCCCCATCGCTTTCAACAGGGTCTGTGACAGTTTTGCAAGTGAGTAACATATATCTGCAAACGATTTAAAGCTTTCTGATAAATGCTGTGTCCCCCCCTTCATTGCACAGAGACACACACAAACTGCATTATTCTAATTCCCTGCTAAGCTTTCTAACTCCTTCTTACATCATACAATATAATCAGCCATTTGGCCCTGAGTCAGTATTTCCATGAAGCAGAGTCAGTGTAAAAAGCTTTCAAGGCACTCAAATTGTTTTTGCTTCTGTAATGCTTTAAAAATGCTATATCTTGGGACTGAAGAATATTCAGTGACAACACAGCATTTCTGGATGCCTTTCAGTTCTTGCATTAGAAATGCTGGCATTGAGAATGAAATTGTTCCCATATTTGAGCTTGGTACCAAAACATCAAGTTTTTGTTTGTGAAATTTATAAAAACAAGTGAATATAGACTTGAATACATTAATCAGAGAGAAATGGAAACAACTCAATAGGATTCTCTAGCAACCCCTGTACTTTATATAAACAATAATAGGTTGCTGTTTACCAATGGCCACATTCTTGGCTAAATGAAAGCAATTTAAATGGTTCACATGCATATTCAGAACTTGAAGCAGTATTAGCACATGCATGTTTACTGACCAGCACCAGCTTTGTGGGCAGACACCACAGCTGTTGTTTTCTATAGTATGTCCAGGTACCCCATACCTAGACTATTCATAGAATGGTTTGGGTTGGAAGGGACAACTCAAACCTGCCACAGGCAGGGATACCTTCCATAAACCAGGTTGCTCAAAGCTGTGTCCAGCCAGGCCTGGAACACTTCCAGCTTTCACCATTCCAGGGAGGCAGATGAGCACACTGCATGGCAGGGAGTGCAAGCAGGTGCCCGAGGACTCATCCTGAGCCCACTGGGACATGAGCAGCCAAGCATCAAAACATCAGAGCCCATAGATGAAGGAATTCCTTTAGGGTATGTTTGAGGATCCCTTTAGGGATCCCCTTTCAGCTGGTCTGCAACAGTGTACTCTAGCTTCTCAGCAGAGATGTCCCAGCATCCTCTCCTTATCCATAATGACACTCAGGTGTCATCAAACACAGTGTGGGGATGGAAGTGACAATTTGTCCATGTTGTTTGACTGCTAATAAATGCATTTGTCATCCCTGCTCCTTACATGTTATTCCTCACCACTGCCCAGGTTTATTTTGCTTTCTGAGGGGAGAAAATGCTGTCGAACCATCAGCGAGGAAAGCAGCACACAGGCTTTTTGGTGTGTTTAAGTCCATTCTTTGCCATCCTCTTTCTGTTTGTAGAAGCCATTGTGAAGCGAGAGTGCAATTTTTGCATTGGTTCCAAAGATTACACGACATCAGTTGTAGCCACTGACAGATTTAAATGTCATCTGAGAAAAGAAGCAGCAAGAAAGGCTGTGTTTTGAATTTTAATGGGAGCAGGAGCTGATAAGATACTGCTCTTTTGGGGCATGCTTAGGGAAGGACCAGAAGATCTCTCTGCTCTGAAGTGATGCATGTAGTCAGTGGAAACAGTGTTTTCTAGAAAAATTGTGGAAAAATGGTAGAAATCTATAGAGGCAGGCCTGCTGTCCTGTGGAAAATAGTTTTGGTTGGTTTGTGGGGTTTTTTCCCCAAAAAAATTATTCCCTTTTCCCTCATGATGAGAGCTCCCAAGCCCCACCTCATCCCCACTGAGGCACCATGACAGGTACATCTTAATTCCCATTTGAAAGGGTGTCACGGGGTGACATGGGATGTACAGCCCAGCCAGCAAAACACTCCAGCAAGAAACTCCCCTTGGGGAAATTTCCCAATCAGAATGCTAAGCTTTGAATTGAAAGATTTTGCCCCAAAACCTTCAAGTTTCAACTTTTCAATAACAACGTACATTCTTTGGGTATTTTTTGTTTAAGTCCAGTAGAAAGGACTGCTGATCATTTCCCTTTTTTTTCCTGGGGTATGGGTGAGCCCCATATCAGCTCTAAAAACCAAATAATAACCTCCCCCAGCTGACATCTAATAAAACCTCTAAACTTTTTTGCTTGCTACTAGTAAACAATAAGTCTTATCTGCCTCTTACCATCTCAGTACTAAGGAAGAAGTTGAAGAGTTTTCTAAGAACTTCTTAAACCACCAGTGAAAACTAGCATTAGAGATAAAACTATGGTATCTGGAAATCAGAAAATAGCTTCTCTCCAGCTGTCTTATCAAGTAGCAGCACAGAGCTGTGAAGTGTACTTATTGTGCAGCAACTGAAGAAAAAAATTTGGGGAAAACACTGCAAGCACAAGGCATATTTTAGGCAGCCAGTAATGTGTGCAGTCTGCATCTGAGAAATGGAAAAGAAAAAAAGAAAGAAAAATCCCTCAGATATACCAGAATCTCTCCAGATTATCAGAATCTAAAACTGGAAGAGTTGTATTTTTTCATTATTTTAAGGAAATGCCTAACAAAGTCCACAGAAGAGCACTCGGCCATTTCCAGGAGAAGAGCAGGGACTGGCTGTGGTCCCTCTACCCAAGCGTCAATCGAGTGTGGCACAGCAGTGTTTGCTCTGATAATTTCCACACGAACATCCACATCAGAGCAAATCTGAGTAGAGGCCCAGCTTCCATCCCAACACCACTGACTTTGCACACACAAGTAAGCCATGATGCGTGTCTGTCCCCCAGCTCTCCTTGTCCACAGCACTTGCCTGTAATGGTTTCCAGCTGCAATGGCCCTTGTCCAGCCAGCAGAGATTTTCTCAACCCCAGCTTGGCTGCTGGCCGCTGCCTCCCTGGCTTTCAGCATTGCCTTCAATATTCACAGCCCTCTTACTCTCCTTCTTGCACTTCCCCAGAGTTACTAGGGCTTTTTCCAAACTTAGCTCTGTTCTTATAGAACCCTTTCCTTCACCTGTGCAGGCCATCACTGTACTTTGTACCCAATCACTAGATAATGACTGAGACTGCAGAGATATGCTCAGATATGAAAGTATATGACTGCCCTGGGTTTGGCATCAGCTTTTCAGCCTGTGTGGCTGGAGATCTGTCCCATCCCATGTGTTCTGTTGCTTTTCATGGCTGCACCTCATCACTGTGGCCATCTCCAACCAAAACCTGCTAAAAAAAAACCAGAAAGCAAGCTAACCCATGGGAAACCTGTCTCCTCCAGGGGACACTAGGGCGACCACCTTAGGTGACTGTGGTGCACAGTGGGGGCTGCAGCATCCCTTCTGAACCAGGACCTCCTCTACCTGGCAGGTCTGGGGGTGCTCATGCAACCACCCACAAGGGCTGGTAGCACCCCCAGCACACTCTGTGGCAGCTCACACCAGGCAAAAAGGACTGGCTATGGATGCCTTGGATGCTCCTTCCTGAGCAGGAGAGGGAACCCACTTCCAATGCAGGCAGTCAGGCAGCAGAGCACAGACTGCGAGCAGGGGACACACTCATCATTTGAGAGCTGCCATCCACAGCAGATGTATGCTGTGGTATTGTAACATTTCCATAAAGAAGTACAGTCTCTGAATGTAAACCTCAACTTGGTTTTGAATGAATTTGGGGGAAAATTTCCAGAGCTGCAATGACCCCGTTTAGTTCCAGTGCAGTACGCAGCCCAGCAGAGCCAGTTGAGTACCATAGGAGCACTGCCGAGGGTCAGCTGTACTGCACCACTTCAGTTCTTTTCCAGTGATGAAAACAGCCCCTGCCAGACACCAGCCAGCTCACTGGGAGAGGAGGCAGCTGGGACTGAGCCTGATGGTGAAAAGTAGCAACACTTATGCTTCCCCCATGTTTAATCCCAAAACAGAAGGATTTAGAATTGAAATTTCCAACTCTACAGCTTTGGCTAGCAGATGTGAACCCTTCTAACATAACAACAATAGGTGGGGTTTTGGTTTGGAATTTAGTTTGTTTGTTTGAAAACCAGGCTTGTTTTTTTGTCTTTTATTATTTTTCTGGTCATTTCACCCCTGTGCTACAAAACAAGCTTGGGAAGGATAAACAGTGGACCATTAGGATAAATCCCAATTCAGCACTAACTGTGCACACATTATGTGAGAAGACAAAAAAAAAACCAACAAAACCAAGGGATCTCACGACTTGTAAAAGCTGTTTCCAAGTCCTGGTAGTCAAGATAAAAGGTTCAAGCATCAGATATAAGAGGAGTCTGAGCCCAGGTCTACCCAGCATTTAGGAGGGAGGCTGAACTAAAGCGGTGAAGGAATGCCAACCATCACCAGCAGCACAGAGGGAGCCGATGGCTCTAACCCTGCCATCCTTTCTCCTCCAGCTAGGTCAAACACAGATAGCTTTCAGCAGGGGTTTAAAGCAAGGCTCAGTCTGAATGCACAGCAAGATACCACTGGAGTTAACTTGGACCAGAGGGAGGTTTAGCACAAGGGTGGAAGGTGTAGCCAAGGACCGTGGCAAGGCCTTTTTGTAAAACACTGCTGAGAGCAAAGCTGTATTTACTTTGCTGGGGTTAGTTTGGAGCTACAGTAGGATAAATGAGACTAAGATCTAGTTTAGTTGTTAAAGCAAATGTATCTGACATTGACTTCAATAGATTAATTCCGAATTTATACTACACTGAACCCAGAGCCAATGAACATGCAGTGCAATGATAATTATAGAGAGAGCAATATAGAAAAACAAATCACTGTATTAAGAGAAACAAATAGATCCTGGAGAAGTGCCATGCTTTTAAACTAGGCCACAGTAACTTGGGCTGGTCAGTGCCTATTAGATCATTCTCATGTACAGGCATTTGGTTTCTGTATCTTAATTGTGTTGAGAAGCTCAGGCAGAAGAAAGAAAAAGCAATTAATCTTTTTCTTAATAGAACCGTGCATTTAAAAAATAATAATGGTAAAAAAATGCCAGACCAAATAAAAGCCACAGCAAAATCAAGGGAAAAGCAGACTGGAGCCAACACAACTTTCTCAGGCTTTCAGGGAGCATTTTCTGCTGCACTGCAGACCTTCCTCCTCTAATGCCTCCCTCCTCCAGTTTCCCTTGTCCACACAAAACGAGAAGTTAAAGGTAAACATCTGTTTCTGCTTGCTAACCTTTCTTTTTTTTTCCTTAGGAGGCTCTTACTGCCGACAAGGGCACTGCACATATTTCACTCCGAAAGATCAAGTGAGGATAAAGGGAGTGGTTTCCTGCTCCTAAAAGCAGCCTGTGCCAGAACAGTAATGCTGTTTAAGCACAGCTCTCCGTCATCACCAGCATGAATGAAAAGCCAAGGCAGCCCTGGAACACAGAGAGCAAGATCTCTTATACATCAGGACAGCAAGCTGACCTCTGGCTCTGACATCGCCAAGCCACCATTTTTGGCCTGTTTGTCATAGCTTGCTCCTCTGGACATTGCCTCTGTGAGCCATGGTGCAGAGAAGGGGTGGGGGCAGAAAGAATTCCCCTGAGAAATCACTCTTGCCCTGCACACATTAGAGCAGCAACCCCCCAGCCTGGTTGCATCCCATCTGCTCGGTGTGGCCCGTCACCCTGGTCTCTGGTGCAGTCCCCCAGAGCTGCTCCCCAGGCCCTACACTTGCCTGGTCATGCAATGCCAAGTGACATTTTATTTAGCCTGTTTCAGAGGAGCAGAAAAAAAAAGGCACAACCTTACACTTTGCAAAGCCCCTCAAGACATATACCCTTTCCACCCATAGTTTTCATCTCCATCAATGAAGCACAGCAAGTACCCCAGGTCCCTGCAGCCTCTCTTTGCTTATGCAGACCCCATGCCTCCAGCTCATTGCCCTCCTTCCAGCGCTGGGACATCTGCCCGCTGCCTCCAGCTGACCCAGCACACCCCTCACCCTCTGAAATGTTGGGAGAGATGAGATCACCCACAGCAGCTTGTAAGACAAACATCCGGACAGCTCTCGCTAACATTTTCCACAGGTTTCTCATGCTCCATTAGCTCCTCCTAGATAGTATCGCAAAGCGGCTGCCGTAATTAATGGCTTGTGTACTTTTGCACACACAGCTTCTTATAATCCCTCTGCTCCTTTCCAAAGAGAGTCGAAATCACCGGCCCAGGGCAGCAAATGCACTCAGTAAATACATAGTCTTGGCAGTTGCTTATAACCTGATTTTCTGACTATCTTTCTCTGATCCTCCCACCTATATGTATTTCTTAAAGAAACAAACAAACAAACAAACTCTTAACAAAGAAAACCCAAACAAAGCCCAGGGCCATCTCCCTTGTAAGGTTTGAGGCATAAATAGAAGGGCATGAAACAAAGATGTAACTCAACTAAAATCCTTCATCTCTATCATTTGCCCACAAAGCTTGGGGACCAAGGAAAGCAGACATAAATCTTCTTGCCTGGACCTAA
>JAVHNF010047992.1:1570-12482 GCA_034783455.1 Micropsitta finschii
CAGTAGTGCAACTACCAAAAGCTGTTCCTAATAATGAACTGGTCATTTGCATTTATCTCAGTAAACATTATTAAAGATCACTAGAGAAACAGCTAACATATTTACATAATCAGAAAGGAAGATAGATAACATTTTGAGAAGACATCTGGCAAAGCTCAGCACCTGCAATACTTAAAAGCAGTGACAACATATTTAAAATGTCACTCTGAGGAAACACCTCCTTTTAATCTGCAAAGAGTTAACATTGCAGTAGAAAGATGATAAGCTAACAGTGAGCATAACCTCTTTCTAATGTACCTCTATTTGTCTTTTCTGACTCTTGCCCTTCCAGGTTAATACTAAATTTTACTGAATATTAATTTGTGGAATATTGTTTTAAAATTCATGGAAAATTGTCACTACAATAAGACACATATTTGCTGACAATAAGATGTACACTACCTACAATGTCTATGTTTCTTACAGAAATCAATTTTGAAGTACAATCCTAAACATGCTAAAAATGACAGATAATTCTTATCTTACACAATTCTTTCTGGTTTTCATCCTTTTTGCTACCATTTCAAATGAAATTTGGTCTTATTAAATGCATGTGGCGCATAAATTAACGAAGCTCAGTATGAGATAAATCTTTTTAAAGGGACAGGGAAACATTTTTGCCATAAATACTGGTGAATGTAAGTAAACATTCTATTAATTTGAAGATTTAAGCTATGCTGCAACGGTGCTGAACCTGAATATTTGGTTTCTCATCTTTCATTTACATTGTCTCAAAAGATCAAAATACTGAAGGTACAGTTCATTTCAAGATCAAGAGATCTGAGTGAGGATATCTGAATACAGGTTTATTCACTGGAAATGGCTCCTGAAGCTCCCACTGCAGTCATTGGAGATCTAGGACTCCAAATATAGGTGCCACCCAAAGGTGGCTGTGTGCTGACATCTGAAACAGTCTCACGTGTCCCTGACACCACAGATGGGCATACCCTATCCCCATGCGGATGACACCCAGCAGCTGAGTGTGGGCGACTATGCTGAGCCCCTTGTCGCCACAGCCTGTAGTGGGAGTATAGACACCTAACTCACATATGGGCACCTCCATCTAGATATTTTAATCCAGAACCAAATCACATCCAAAAAGCCGGAGAAAAGCTGCATGCATAAATTTTCACAACAGAAGCATATGTATATTTTCTGCCTGTTAAATAATGTGTATCATGACACATACAGACGTGACATTTGTGCATGCTCCAGAAGTTAAACAGTGCAATGTCAGATGAAACTAATTCTGTACCATGTGATGGAATGTTGTTTTGAGTGTGGTATAAATGCGTTTCCAGTGTCAGATAAAATTGAAAACCTGTGACTACTGCAGAGCAACCTAATTTATGCCTGATGTGCTCTGTGACACATGCTTGTGCAAATTCCATCATAATCATGCAAAGTAATTTTTCAGAACTGTTTTCATGTGTAAAATAGTTTATATCTGCCTATAATAACATCTCCCAGTGTTAGTGGTCTCAGCAATCATATGCAGGTCAATCCGCCAAGAGCCTCTTCTGCTCAAGGCCTAAAAGCCTGTATTTTTCCACCTACACTGAACATTTACAAGACACTGTATTAAACTTTACCAGCCTATGAGAATGCTTATATAAGAAATTCTTGAAAATATTTATGGGAGAGAAAATGTGTTTGGTGTAAGTGCATAAATCATCTTCATATCAAGGTTAGATGTGTGCAAATCATACTCAAAAACCATCACAGACACCACAAACGGCACATTTTGAGGAGCTTTATTGCATTTTGTGGAACCTTCAGCATTTCTAAGAATTCAGCAGTGTGGGAATCCATATACTGATTTCTAATATACTTTAAGGTTTTTAAAATCCAGGAATGTTTTAACCACATGCATTCACCTCTAGAATCTAAACAGATGGCATGCAGCTAAACTTACATAGTTAGAGGAATCTCTGCTTACAGTCCAAAGTTTAGAAGGGTTGACAGGTTCAGAAATCCGTCACACATCAGTACTGATCATTACTTTTCAGGTCTATTAACATATACACATTTAGATTAGTTTGTGTTGTCACTAAGGTTTTGTTTTCATTATGCTTATATAAGAGCATAAATGCATGAAATATACATATGTACAGTTCAAAGGGACATACATACTTCTATAGTTAATAGAGCAATGTAGTAACAGTGCAGATCACCCTGATGGTTTTCTGGGGAAGATAAGCTGTCTGAGTTCTTTATGGTCATCTACAAATTCTGCAACTGAGCTGATATGCATTCAGCCTTCTCTGCCCAAGCAAAGACTGCAAAGTTGTTATTTTTTTTCTCAGCAAGGCCTGGCATGGTGGCAAATATGTCAGTACTTTCCAACTGCACTAGAGAATCATATATAAATCTTTGTTCTTCTCTGAGAATCTCAGCTGGCTGAAAATCCCTGTTCACAGAAACAAACAGATCATCCTATCCAAAGTAGAATGAAAATTACCTGGGTTTTAAGCTGTCTACTCTTATATTTATTTAAATAAATACACAATTTTGTGGTGTGTTACTGGTACACACTTTCCAGAATATTTTGTTCTCATGGGATGTGCAATAGTATCAGCTCTGACAGTCAAACTGACATTGAGTTTTAAACTTCTCACACCTGCCCTGTGGTTTAATTTGGTTGACCTCTCCCTTTTCGATTTACAATATAGTTTGGATAATGAGTTAAAAAGAAAGGCAGAGATTGAGGTTTTTGACTAAGTAAAAGAGCAGCAAATTGCATTTTATCATTTTTGATATGTTCTAGGCCAGCTCCCTTTTAATTGCCTTGGCAGAAGCAAGACTGACTTGTATTCTATAGTTGGCTAGATAACATCTGACAGGAAACTTTTTTGCCAGCAATTAGCAGTTCAGATAGCCTGCTAGATGTGGAAATTGCGGGGAGAGGGTTGTACCTCAAATAGAAAGACAACGACTTTCTGTAGTTCAGTGTGTCAATAGCTTGCTGTCACTGATTTCTGTGATACATAGCAGTGATAGTAAATCTGCCAAGGTGAGCTTTGTAAAACTGCTCTCAGTGCTGTCCCAGGGGTGACGGTCAAACTCATCACCATGGAGACTGACACCAAAAAAACCCTGCAGTTTGACACAAATGAATAAATCTGTGACCAAACTATGGTGCTCTCTCTTAAGTTACGATCTTTTGAAGCATCATCATCAGGTTGCGGCGCTACTGTGCTGGCTCGGTGAGTCTGCTTTCCTTCACTGAAATTGGATGTCTTAGTATCCAAACAAGCATGACTCAGTGGCACTAGCAGTAGAAGTACCGGCTAAGTGACCTTTGTGCATCGACTTGAGGATTTGTATCCTCGCTAAACAGGGAGCTTATTGCTTGATTTTCTTCTCAGGAGTCCTATGGTGATTCATTCCTAATAAACAAAAGTAAATCTGTTTACTGGCACTCTTTGCGAGACTAAAGATCATCTTCTCTTCAATGTGATTCCTATTGTTCTGTCAAAAATGCAAGGCACATTTCAAAACCTTGTTTTAATTCCCTGCTTTCACTTCCTACTTTCTATGGTAGGGAATGAAAGTCTAGTTTCACTCAGATCCAACTGTGCTGGCATTCAAAGACCATTCATTTCCTATGGAGGATGCCCTTTTTAAAGAAAAAGTAATTCAGAACTTGAAGAATGAGAATAGAGATACTGCTGGCATGTTAAAGTTGCTCTCTCTGGTTCAAAAGCTGGGGGAAAACTGTCTTTACAACTGCAGTATGAAATGCCTGACACTGATATGTGTTATATTCACCTGAGAACAAAGAAGTAAATAAACAGTCCTAGCTCCTTAGATCTTCATTCTGCCTTCTTGCCCTGAACTTCAAGGCAGCCCATACAGATAAATAAAAACCAGTCCTAGTAACCAGCTCTCCATTTGCTTTTCTCGACCTGATTTTTAAAGCTGGGTTTGGGGAAGAGAGGCAGTTTGCACTTTTCTTGGAGTGCCTGCGGAGATCATGGGCTGAGGGCATGCAGTGTGTATTATGTTCTTTGCTTTTCAAGATGAGATTCCATCTTCACGGCTACATTCAACATGGGTCTGAATCATATCAATTCGATTACAAAGTCACCTTAAAAGCACTAGTACTGAACTGACAACCTCTGCGAGCCTGAAATATTCCAGACTGCCAACAAAAGTCCCAATTTCATTACCGAATACCTGCATCTGGCTGTAGGTTTTGCATCAAATTGCATCAAATGCAATTTCTGTACCCGAGTTTTATCATTTGCACAGTTCCAGAAAACCATTATATTCTCAGACTATTAATCCAGTTAACTAGACAAGGTAAGTGTTTTTTTAAATTAGTGGAATTTGCAGAGACAGTTGATATTCTCTTATCCAATTATTTATTCTGAATAGCTCAGAGAAGTCCATTCTGATATGAACCATCTAATTTTAAAAAGTATTTTAAAAGAGGAAAAAGCAACCTAAAGTAGCAGAAGAGTTTAGTTCAGGTCTCAAGAAAGAACTTCCAGATAATTAATAGAAAAGAAAAGCACTTCTGTCTTCCCATAGTGCAAAACCCATATAATTTCATTTTATATGTACTGGAATAATAAATACGTTAACTGATGTGGACGTGTTTCTGTTCCATTTCATCATATATCAAATTGTTTCTGTGTTTCCTGATCAGATTTAGTAACAGTGAAAATAAAACTTTTATGCAAGGAATTAGTAGGGATTTTAACATAATAATAAATTTGTCTTTTAAAATACATTTTGCATTTATTTATATAAACTGCAATTTACAAATTTATAAGTGCTCTTATTTCTAAACTCACATTATATACATCAAACTCTTATACCTGAAGAAAATAGGAAATTAGTCAGAAACCAGTACAACTTTAAAAAATGTTAGTTTCACACTTCAAGTTAAACTTAGTCTGTAGACATAATATTCTTTTTTCCATTTACAAAAGAGCAAAATGTTTTCACTTTGCCCCATTCTGAAATCAAATTTCTCTCTCTACAGCATTTCTGTACTATTAAGAATGGAATTAGGCCTGTTCTGTTGTGATGAATGTAAGAAAACCCAACACATATTGTCTGCATAAAATGAAATATATCCTCCAGGAAAAAAAAACCCAAACAGATCTCTTCTAATCTTCTAATCTTATATTAGTAATAAGAAATGCAAGGCTGGGATAATTTAATTTTTTTTTCAAAAGTCAGAAACCAGAGGAAAAATAAATCAATCTCATTCTCCTTGATATCTTACTGGACCCTCAGACTCTCTGTATCCATCTTGCATTTTCAGGCAAAATATGTTTTTACTTTTATTGCATAAATAAATCCTTCTTTAAGAAAAAGCCTATGATGAATTTTTATAATTCTCTGACTTTCTTGAATTCCTGTCTATGCAAACATTCTTCAACACAATACTTTTACTCTGAGGTTGGTCGAACACTGGAACAGGCTGCCCAGAGAGGTTCTGGAGACTCCAGCTGTGAAGATGTTTGAAACTCAAACAGTCCCGGGCAGCCTGCTCTATCTGACCCAGCTCTGAGCAGAGGGGTTAGACTAAGACCAACTTCAGATGGTCAGAGAGCCTCAGTCATTGTCTGATTCTAAAATACCCAAATTCCTCTTACAGTGGACAAATGTCCAATGAATGAATGAATGTATGTCTGGTCTTTTTACAGAAATAGTGTCTGTGTGGTTGCATATAAACCTCTCCACCTGATAAAGCAATTGTAAGTCAAAATGGCAGTCTTGTAATAGCTCAAGGCATAAGTAGGACAACTCAAGGTTGTTTGCCACGCTGTGAGAAATCTGAACTGCTGTACTATTTCTAGAATATAAGATTGGAAATCTGAAACCAGCAATGTCCTGTTTAATGTCTCTGTAGTTCTGGACACTATTCTTACTTAGGAATCTCATTTTCTTTTTGTTTCTAGGTTCAAATGTTTAACATTCTCTGACAAAGTAATTATTGTGGATAGAGATCTGGCTATTGTCCCAAACTCTCGAGTCTATATCTGCACCAGGAATTAAAATTGGCCCATTCCCTAGACCTAAGGGAAAGTGCCATGGCATGGCTTACGTTCTTAGGTTTATACTCTCTCTTACCCTTCCCATGGCAGCATAGACTGGGAAAACTTCAGATCACCCCTCGTTTTTCTCTACCATGTATAGCCAGTAAACAAAAGGTGCAAAGAGCTACCACCCCTTCCCCTGTGGTCTGAGATGAAGTGTTCGGTTTAGCACACACAGAGGACACCACGACACTCACATGATGCCCAAAGGCAGTGTGTGCCTTCTGTAAGCAGCTAGGGCTGCATTTCTCATCTCTCCCGTGGGCCAGGAGAATCAGGAGGCCGTAAGAGGACTTTACACAATCCACTGCAACAGTCCTGTCAGTTTGTTTGGCAGATTTCTTTCTGTAGTTAAAAGCTGTTGATGATTCGTTAGAACATCATCCTGAGAAGTAAAGTTCCCTGGGCTGCTTCAACATGACTATTGTCTCAAGGAGTGGTTCAGGCCTCATATTGGAGCTCCTAAGGAACAAAAGAGACATAGACTAAAAAACCCAGTGGAAATGCTGCTCAGACAAAATATAGATTGTAATCAACGTAGGTTATTTGGAAGTAAAAATAGCTGTAAATATTTTGCTTTTCTTTTTCATGTATATTTGAAAAGCAGTATCTTTCAGCTAAGTGTGACATCATAACTCAGTAAAAAAGAAATAAAATTAAAATTTCCCCAAACTTGAGTGTGCTACTGTATGCAGCTATATAGACAATAATTTACTGCTGTCTTCTGAGATATTCTAGCTGTAAAAGAATCTGTTTCAAACTACATAACAACATTAGAAAGTAATGCCAGGACAATGAATTTTTGTAAGCCATATAATTCATCATCCTTTCAAACAAACCAGCTAGCATTCATCCTAGAAAAAGACAATTTTTGTTAAAGAAATAAACTCTTGTTTCACAACCTATGTTCACTTATATAAATAGCTGCCTTGGGAAATGCAGACCACTGGTTATTAGCAGAATGGTCTGACTCTTGCTATTATCATCTCTGGCTGAATCCGCATAAGTAAATGGACCACGGTCAGGCCATGGATCAAGACAGGGACCGTGGTTGTCCACAGCTGTTTGTACACTCACTGGCAAGGCTTTGGTCCTGGCAAGTGCTGCCAGGACAATTCCTGAGCACACCTTAGGAGACAGCCTCAAATAAGGTTTGTTGCTAAGCAGCAGTATGGGTGAAGCTCTTTTTTGAACAGGAGGCAAGATTAATCAAATGAACATGGTCTCATCTGTGCCATGTGCATCACAGCCACAAAATGGTCCCCTTACCAGATTTAGGTGGTAGTACTAGGGACACATGCTGTATATAACAAGTGTTGCTTTTCTTGCACATTGTGACAGCACAAATTTTGTTATTTGCTTCAAGTGATCCACATTTCCTTTCACAGAATATTAATGCAAGATCATTCTTCATCATATTCTCAAGTGCTGATGGAAATCTCATGTTCACTGATGTATTCAATATCTTGTCAAGTACTAGGAGGAATATTGCAGTATATTTCTCAGTTTAAAAAGTTCTTTCATGTGATCTGCTCTAGCACATCTTGTTAATGTACAGAATAAAGCATTTCATTGTAACAGAAGGAAGAAAAATATACCTCAAAGAGACTTTTGAAGTGACTGTCAAACAGTGAAGCTGCATGTTCACACAAAAAGCTGCTGTTAACCTGGAAAAAGAAGTCCCGCTGGGGCTACTTAATTGTGTAAGGAAGTCAGAAGAATTTTACTACAGTATCTCAAAGTACAACTGAGTATAAAGGAATGTGACTCACCCACACTTCTCTTACAAAAGATATCACAATAAAAATATGCACTAAGAAATACTGAGTTGGATGCTTTTATAAGAAGTCATCACTCCATGAGAATCTGACACACTCCCTTTGCCTACAAAGTAACATTATTTCATCCAAATTTGAGAATAAAGGGAGGAAGGAAGTAAAATTATATATCCATAGTCAAAACATTACACAAATTTGAAGCATTAAATTTTAGCTATCCCTGGATCCAGACAGAATTAAAAAGCAGTTTCTTTAAGATGTTTCTCTGTTTTTGAATAAGGGTTAAATTCAGTATTTACAATACCAGATCTTTATGTGGTAGAGATTGGTCTCTCCAATGTAAAAATTCACCCACAGGCTTTTATACTAGAAGTGCAGTTACTGTCATTTTTTATCACAGAAGTCCTGTTACTGTCATTTTTTATCATAGACATAAACCTTGTCTACCACATTAAATGCTGGCTTATAAATGTACTGTAAAAATTTTATTTTGTTTTTACATCTTAAGAAAATTAAAGAAAGCATCACTTTGGCTCACAACAAAATGATACTTTGTCAGAAGAAATGAGCATCCTTGCTAGCATCTGATTTGAAAGTCCACTGAAGCCAGTAGAGAGACCCCCTTGGACTTCTATTAACTTTAGATCAAACCTTAGATGAATCACAGTAGGACAGCTTTTAAATTCATTTTATAGGCATTTGCTAAGAAATTACCTTCTTCTGATTTATTCCCCCAAGCATGTTATTCTGTGTTCAGGCTGCCATTTACATCAATAGTTCTGTACACAATCTAGCAGGAAGGGAGCAGACCCCCTGCTCTTTGTTGTTATTCATCAGACAAGGTTTCAACTCTTTTTTTCTGTCTCAAATCACAGGTCCCATTCTACAGCTCAGTTCAGTACCTATATAGCTTTATACCCTGAACTCATCCACACTTTCCTCTCATCCCAGTAGACACCACTCGTACTCATGACAGGACTTTGGATGGTCCAGGTGCATCAAAGACCACCACAGCATGATCCAAAGACAGTGGAGATTATACCGTCATCAGTCTGTCTTGCCATCACTTTCCTTTTGTCAGCCTCCTGCTGAGTCAAGCTTAGTCTAACCCAAACTCTATGTGATTAGCATCTGTCTGTAGGCTGCCTAGGTATCTCACTTAAGATTGTCACAGTAGGTGGTCACTTAGCTGTTCTTTTATTGCAATGCTCTTAGCCAAATTTTATTTACACTACTTGTGCATGCAGAGCACTTTCTGGAATCCCAGGCTAAGACTGGAACCCCATCACACTAGACAGTGCAAAACATACTTTAAAAAGATATATTCTTGTCCTACCAGTTGACAAGGAGTAATGCAAAGGATGTGACACTATCTCTCTTCCGCAGAACAAGTGATTAAAGTATAAAGACATAGGTGGAGGATATAAAGTGGCCTCTCCAGAGCTGGAAATCGGGTATAAGATCTGGAAGCCCATTTGAAGTATCAAGCAGATGTAGGAAGAGCTAGTATCTCCAAATATTTGACACATACAAAAGCTATTCTAATAACAAATTGTCCTTTTCTTTGATACCAAAACAAAGGACCCTAGACATGCTGAAACCCAGATATGGATTTGGCCTATGTGCAAATCCTCATGCACTCGTGCCTAGAGGTGTTCTGCATCTCAGTGGCAGCTGTGTCTGAAACATAGAGGCAAACAGAACAAACAGAGAGGGTCTCTATCACAGAAGAACTGGATGTGAGGAGAGAATATTGTTGTAAGCTAGTGACAGCATGTACTTAAGTCAGTCAATCAGTCAGCAAATCCCAAAAGTAAATAGATCCACATTTTACATTTGAACTAACACTCTTCAGCAGCTTCTTATCTTCCCTTTCAGACCTACTCTCTCACCTCCCTATGTTCTCAAGAAGACTATACCTTCATTACATTTCTCGATTTGAATTTTTCAGAGGAGCAACCTTGTTTTCAAAGCACTGAAAACAGTACAGATTATAATTTGAGAGTTTGGGGCTACTCAATAATTGAAAGCACAGACTTCCAATTAGGTAAGCCTGAAAGTGATCTGAGTGTTATCTTCTGGTCTCTCTGTGTTGAATGAACAACTACAGTTTCACAGGAAATAAATAAATTTTTTTCTGCCTAAAAGTAGTAATTTCATTTCTGCTGCTCAAAAGATGGAGATTTTGGTCTGAGCCTGTATAAATAGCAAGATGTTATATGACCAACATTTTAAGGGCTTTTTATTTTGCTTTCTTCAAAACAGAAGTCCAAATTAGAATGCCAAGAAGATTCAAAATAAATTTAGAGGCCATGACAGGTATAACACAATGGGCTTAAATTTTCTTTAATTTTTTTCTTCCCATTGTTTCCAAATGCCTTTATTTTTTTATTTATTTATTTATTTATTTATTTATTGTTAATAGACTTTTTTAACAATAAAAAGATTTTCATAGAATCATAGGATAGTTTCTGTTGGAAGGGATCTTTAAGATCATCTAGTTCCTACCCCCTTGCCACAAGAACGGACACCTTCCAGTAGACCAGGTATTTTATTACTATATTCCTCTGTTTCTGTCTTCCTTTGCCTTGTTTAAATTTATGTTAGGAGATGAGTTGTTATTAAACTAAAAAGAGCATACATATATTCACATATGTGTATGCACATATAGATATACAGAAGTACATAACGATATTTTATTTATGAAACACATCAGAAAGGACAAAGCTTTTCCATTTCTGAAACCACTATGCATGACATAGTCTTATTTTTTCAGAAAAAAAAGAAAAAAAATCAAGAATCTAATAATATATTATTAGATGTAAAAATTTTTTTATTTTAGGTTTGAAAAATCATGGTGAAGCTCCCAGTGACTGAAAAAAGGGTAATATAACTCCCACTTTCAAGAAGGGGAAATGGATGACTCAGGGAACTACAGACCAGTCAGTCTCACCTCCGTGCATGGCAAAATCTTGGAGCAGATTCTCCTGCAAGGTATGCTAAGGCACATGAAAAACAACAAGGTGCTTGGTGACAGCC
>JAVHNF010047995.1:0-17453 GCA_034783455.1 Micropsitta finschii
CAGGAGGTGACATCTGGCTGCAAACATGCTTAATATGGGACACAAGAGACTTGAACAGCAGTTTCAGTGAACCTAATTTGGAAAGTGTATTCTAGCTCAATACTTGAGAACCTTAAAGAGGGATGGAGAAAATTTTATAAAAAGCAAATATGTCAGGCACACACAGAAAAAAAGTTAAACCCCCTGTTTTCCGTAGAAAAACAGTATCATTGAAAATGTTTGAACAATCCTAATACAACCCTAGTAAAGTATGCCTTAATATTGACTTTGATTTTTCATGCCCTAAACACAAATACACCTCTTTTGTTACTGTCTTATTTTTAATTAAGTAGACTTTTCCTACCACATTGTCCAAAGGTAGAGGAAATCACATAATACTCCTACCTTTCCTTTGGGAGAAAAAATGTGAAGGAGTTTTTCATCTTTACTACAGATGACAACACATGGTTTTACAAGTCAAGGTCACAGTTAACTAGTTGTCATGGTGAATGAAAACACATGGGAAATCAGGCATATAGCATTTAGTTTAGCTTTCTGGGAGAAGTAACATTCGAGAAAGCTTGTCATGAAGAGGCCGTGTTTAGCCAACCTCTGGTACCTTTAACAGTCATCTTTTTGGCACTCATGTTTAAACAGAGTAATGAACCTTTTCCTCTCCACAGCTGTAAATCAATACCACCAATGTGTCCCCTAAGAAAATCGTTAACAAATTGTATAAATGCCTGACCAGTCAATAGAAGGATTTCCATTTCAGCTGTTCACGGGAAGAAAAGAAACTCTTTTTGTAATGTATTCAGAGCAAGTTCTGATTGTGCATTGCAACCATTTTCAAGATAAATATTTAAAAATACATAACTGCCTCAGTGCTAAATGTTTTCTCGGAAGAATAACAATCATATATGTATCTATGAGCTCTTAATGACTATTTTCTCTAAAACAGGAATTGAAATGAGCTGAAAAAGTAACAGAAAATGCAATTTCAAAATGAATCTTTCTTCTTTCTAAGTATCTTGAGGGGTACCTGAGAAAACCCTTCTTAGCAAAGTAGTTGAACTACTGTAGATAAGGTTCCCCTAGAGAAACTCTTCTGGTAACTGCCTGCTCTAGGTACAAATTAGAAAGCTGGCATGGAGAACACAGAAGCAGCAGCATGGGGAAAGAGCAGTGATAGGCATCAGCTGAAGAAAGACCAATATCTGAGCTTTCTCTAGAGGCTAAAAAACATTTGAAGGCATCTTAAATGGGAAAGTAAGACAGCCTGAATTTACACTATCAAAGTGGAGAAAAAGAACAAGTTGCTGAAAGAAAGACAGAAGAGTGCAACTGTTACAGAGCTGTGCTGCAGTTCACAATAAAATCCTTTAAAATCAGAACATTTTGGGTGCAAATGACTTAATCTGTCATTTTTGATCACAATGGAAGATCCAAATGCCTTCCCAGGGAAAAAAAACATAAAAATCTAACTAATTAAAACGAACACTTGAATAGCTATTTCAGGTTACGTGTCCATGTTGCCCAACCACTTTGAGTCAGAAGGGTTCCCTCACACTCTCATATCCTCCTCCCAAACCCTCCTGGTTTTCCCCCATTTCCAGGAAGGAGTGTGTTCCAGCTCTGTAAGGAGGATGGCTCCTTCCAGCTCTCTATTGCGCTTTGTTTTTTTCCCTGCTGTTTGAAAATAATCTGACATGATACCTATGTAGGCGCATGGTAGGGTTAAAGGGACCAAGGTTACCCTGAGTATTTTTTAAAAAAATAAAATTCAATATTTCTTGATGGAGCAAAAAGGGAATGAAGAGAAAAAGTGGAATACAAAAGCAAGCTCCAAGATGCAGTTTATGCTGAGACTGATTCAAAAAATACTGCTTTCAAATGCTGGCTCACAATTATGTATGTAGCTGAGTATTTTTATATAGAAGTGATGAATGTAATGTTTTTTCCTAGTTGCAAGGGGTACCATGGCTGTGCAAGAGAAATAACAAAGATGGTGTTTAAATGACTTTCCTGAGCATGAAGGATGGTGCAAAGAATGAGTACGTTTAAATGATAACATCTAGTGACCCTTGAGCTCCCAAAGCAGAAAAAAAAAAAAAAGAGAGCAAGGATTTCTAACAGTAGTGGCAAATTTCTTATGAATGCGTGCAGACAGCCTCATGTGCAATAGTGACTTTGGTGCACTGCTTTCTGATAGCTCATGACAGAGCCATTTTGTGATGTTAAAAGGCTAAGTAGTCAAGAGGAGGAAGAAAGGAGCCAAGCAAACTGTTATAATAATTCATATTACCCTTGTAATACTTTGCATCATGGGCTGTTCATAAATCACAAAGAAAGAAATTTTGTCACCTTGTCCTATCTCTCAGAGAGAAACTCATCTCAGATGTGAAAGTGCAGAGGATAGCCCAATGCCTGCTGCTAGAATCAACTATATACGCCTTCTGGTTTATATTAAGAATACTCTGGACATATCAAGAGTCATTGTTAGGACACCTCAGGAACCTTTGTTTTGTGCCTCATACATGTAACATACCTGCATAGCTACCTAATTATTTCAGTATTACAGGAACCGCAGGAAAAAAATGCTGTGTGCAAAGATGAAAGGAACAATTAATTTCTTCTAAACTGTAAAATTTCGGTCTCTCTCCATATTTATATTTTACCAAAATAAATGACAGAGCAGAGACAGAGAAATCATTATGACTCTGCCCACACAGCGTTCAAGAGCCCAGATCTCCAAGGAATGTGCTTCATGTGTTTAAGTCTGACAAGAGGACATAGCCCTGATACTAATTGCACCTCAAAAGTGACTGCTTCTTCCAGCAGCTGCAAAAGGAGATATTTAAGACTCATTAGCTAAATCCCAGCTCTTCTTTGGATGCTAATAAAGAATATGGTATAGATGTCAGATACTAACTCTTCCTCTTTGGAATCAATACATCATAAATTGCGCAAGGCTGGGGCTGCAGGCTGAAGGGGAAGTATAGGTGAAGTGTGAGATCAGTGCACAACTTTTCATGCTTCACCCAAGCAATACTATTTCTACATTGTACTTTCAACTACAGGTCAGGGAAGGTATCTCAAAAGCCATCAAGAGGAAAAAGTAAGAGAATTTTTGTTAAAAATGGAGCTGAGATGAAAAGTCTGGGGAGGAGACAAGAACCTGGGGATAACCATGAGCAATGAATCAGAGAGCACAGGATAGGGAAAACATGTCAGGGAAGGACAAGGAGGGCTAGAGAAAAGAATGCAGAAGCATCAGCACTTGTATTGGGATTAAACATACATGTGGAAAGAAATCAAAGTATGTAACTTTCTTGTTCCTAAGGTGGAAATCTCAAATACTTACTGATAACAAATCTTCACTGAAATGGCATGTTTCTGGTCATGTTAGCATGAAGCCTAAATCCAATTACTGTTTCAATTAATAACTTTCAAATACAAAGCATTCCAGATAAAATTTGCACAGAACACGAGACTGCAAACAAACAACAAATACTGCAAAGTGATTTTTATAGCCAAGATGAATTCATTAGAAAGGTAGATATACTGGGAAAAAAAAGCTTTTAAAAGCAGAATCACATACTTGTTCAAGAGCCACAGAAAGTACCCCACTAGGAGAAACTTAAATACTTCAACAGATTTAGTCCCATTAAAAAGAAAATTGAGTCACTTGACTACAGTGCATAAGAACATTTATGAGAAGAAAATAGAGGGCTCTTTAGAAGTGAAGAAAGTGTGAGAAAGGCTGAATGCTGAAGCTGGTCATACATATGTAGAAATCAGGCACGTTGTGTTTTCATATAGAATAGAAGATCAACCCCTGAAACAAGAGAAGCTTTAGAAACTCTTCTTGTTTGAAATCCTCATGTCAAAACTGTGTTTTTTCTGAGGGGTATGCTTTTGCCACATGTGTGTTATGGACTGTCTAGAACAAAGAAAACAGACATGCCATTTTCACAGATAAACCCAAACACAGTACATTTAGCCAAAGCTGAAAAACTGGGGAAAATGGCACTTCAATTTTAGTTGTTCTCACTATGTTTGAATCTTAAGGAAGGTAGATTTGACCCAAAGCTATAAAGCTTGCATCAAGTTGAACCACATCTTTTGCTTCATGTATTGCTTTATCAACATGTTTTGCCTAGCTCTATTCAGCTCAGAGGTAATATTGTGAGATTTAATGGCTTTAAATTATGTCATGAGACAATCAAATGATCTTGCCAGAATTTAAAGTCAATAAATCTATTAATTTATTCTTATTAACAAAAGAACTTTACATGCTGATGCTACTGCATAGCATCATTTACATGCATAGCTACTGCAGTTTAATAACTTCTTTTTCTAACAATAATCAATTAATGTTCTCTAATATATTTGGCTTCACTGAAAAAAAAATAGTATCTTTATCTGCGTATCTGAACTGCTGAAAAAGCACATACATTCATGCATAAACTATTGAATGAATGTGAAAATAAAGCTTTATGTTTAAATCAGAATCCTATAGTCTGCTCTTGATAATTCCCTGTCTTCCCCGTAAGTGACATGAATTGTGGTACTGGGTAGTGTGCATTACTCTTTCAATGACAGTGAATCCTTTGAAGCAAAAATAGTCGACAAAAGCATCATCAGAGTTGTGGATACCCTGGCAGCAAATACTGATGATTCTCATGAGAAATTTTCTTAGGAACCTGAAAAGCAATAGGAAGAATCTGAAAGTTGGGGGAAGCAATGCTAAGCACTTGGCAAAGTTCTCTTTTTATACTTAAATTCTACTCTTCAAGATACCCCTCTGCGAGACAATGCAGGCGTCAGACTTCACTGTCTGTCATTGGAAAACTGGGCTGCCTAATCTGTATAGGCAGAAGACAGAGCAGAAGCATGGAGTTTCTATGGAGATGGGAATTGGTGAGGAAGTGCATTTTCTTACAATTCATCCAGTCTTCCTGATCTTATAAGGGGCCATTTATCTCTCCCTGAAGACATGATGATGTCTTTGGGAGCAGTTGCAAGGTTAAGGTTGCAGGGTTAAGGTTGGCCTCAAGTGAGGGTATCTGGTATATTTTCACCAGGTCCAACATTTCAAAGTATAATTCACAACAGTTTTGGTTCTTAGACCTGACAGTATATGCCAAATACTGATAAGCTATTAGGCTGGTTTTGACAGTAAGAGGTAATAAAAAATAAGAAGCATTTATCAAGTAATAGTAATGTCATTAACAGTAACGATGCTATCAAACAACTGTACACTACTCAAACACTCTGCAGAGCATGCCTGTTGAACACCACTGGATCTTTGAGAAGCATGTGTATGTGCCCTGGCCAGGACATGCAAGCAGGCAAATCAGAGGTGTTTCACGTAATTATTTGTACACCTGAGAGATGCTTAGAAAACCTGAGTTACATTTCTCCACTTTCAGAATGCATAGAGTTACTCAAACTCTGTTTATCTCCCTCTCTCCTCTTCTTCTTTCAGGGATTTTTTAATTTAGAAGGTGAAATTTATAACTGGAAAAGGAAATTGTTTGCAGGAAGAGAGAGCTACAAAGCTGGATTTTTCTTTTTAAAGCCACTTATTGGGCTGCTGTTGCTTTGCATGGGTTTGAGGCTGCTCCCTTATCTACACATGTATCTTTTGAAAGACTAAAGGACTGGGGAGAAGAATTAAAACATACCTTCATGGAGTCGTAGAAGAAAAATATATATCTGGTTTCAATTTAGTTAAGTTCAGGGACATAATGTATGTGGTGGGTGACACTCATTTCCAAGGGCTTGTAAAGAAATATGTTTCCCAATTTGTATTCTTACGTAAAAGAATTTTTTTTCCTTTCAAATCTGTAAAGACAGATGTTTTTACAGGCTTTGTATCACGAGCTGGAGAGGTTGAAGGAGGCCTTTGCCTTCCTCCCCCCGCACTCTCCATCAGCAGCGGCAGTGCAGCACAGTGGAAAGTGAGGCTCATCAGTTACCTGTCCTCCCCCCCAGAGAGCACCATTACTGCTCCGCACACCAGCAGGCTTCTTTATTAGCACTCCCAACTTTGCAAGCACGTTCTGATACACATTTGAATTTGAGCTTGATTTACTTAATAAGAAAATATGGAAGTCCTGGGAGAAGGAGGGAGGTGAGGGGAGGAAGCCCACAGAGCTGCAAGTTCTGGTCCACCGTTCTGAAAACTCTCACCAGAACTCAGGGAAGATAAAGGGCCATCAGATAAAACAAGCTCCTCAAAATTGAGAATATGTGTGTGTGTGTATATATATATATACACATACACACACACATATCTCACAATGACAAGATAACCTGATCATAGTGGTTTCATCTGAGATTATTCTTAACTTGCTGATCTCCTTTGGTTTTTACCTTTTGCAGTTTGGTTTTATTTCTGATAGAAGCAGGGCTGTAAAATAAGTGCTTAGGTAATGCAAAATAATCCATATATATATTTAAACAAATATAATTTCATAATTTACTTCAGTGTACAGAAAAATTAAAATTATGGAGCATTCAGCTTATACCAATAGCAACTAATACTTCATTACTGTTCTCAGTAAAACAGACCTTTTTGTTAATGTAGAGAACCATTTATATACTGAACCCTTTTTAACAGTAGAAAAGGAACAAAGAATTTGACTAGTGATCTTTCAACTAGTTCACAGGTTCAGAAGATCTTATTTGCAGTGTAATATTATGTGTGATTTGTAACATGCTTAATAAATCATTAGTATTGACTTATTAAAAGATTTTTCTTTTTAGATCAACTTCCCTCAGGATTTAGAGTTACTCAAAAAGATTTTAAAGCCTTTATAAATTAGATTGCTACCTTTCTCTTAATTTTAGTAAATCAGGGATATTTCAACTGCGGTAGACATACAGTGATTTGTTTGCCACAATTCAGAGCCAATTCCTCAGATTGCTTGCCAGGACTATTCGGGAGTCATGTCTCCTTTTTACAATGCAATCCTCAGCATTTTGTGGTTATACACATTTTGCAAACTAAAAGATGTCAAATGAAAATACTGAGCCACCACTAGAAGTTTCTTCTGAAACAGGGATAGCAGGCCTAACATGTGGCCTCTAATAGATACAGATTGTAGCATTTTAATCTTTACCACCACAGATATTCAGTCACATCACAACACCTTTGGGAACAGCACAGAGTTTCATTTAAAGAAAACAAAGTGTCACTGTAGTCTTCAGACATTGCCTTTGCAATCCACATGGCTCATATTTGCAGCACCTCTAGTTTGCTACAATGCACGCAGGGAAAGGCTGGGGGAAGAGTGTGGTTCGGTTCCAGACCTGCTCTCCACTCCTTCTGGAGAGCTGCAGCTGTGGGGCAGCATGGCCCCAGCTAGGGGCAGGCAGTAGTAGAAGGCAAGGGAAAACAAGACCCAAAAGGGCAGAAGATGGGTATTGCAGATGTCAGAGGTATATGATAGTGTCTATTAATCTTGGTATCAGATAATACCATACCCACTTACAATCACCTTACTGATAATCGGTTTCAGTATGCAGATGCATACACATCGCTGCCTTCTAGTTTTCACATGAAACACTGGGGAAAAAAGAAAACAACGACAAACCCACAAAGAAAAACAACCAAACAAAAAACCAACAAAAAACAACCAAACAAAAAACACAAACAAAAACCAACCAAACAAAAACAAACAAACAAACAAAACAAAACAAAACACCAACCAACTAATGTTTGATCTTGACACAGCAGCCAAAACACGTCACTAACCCAAACTTACCGTCAGAGTGAAAGAGCTGGAGGGTGTAATAATAATAATTACTGCCAATAATGTAAATATTTGTAATAAGAGCTAAATGTCATCAAGATATGCATTTCTGCTAAGGTGCTGGTTTTAGAAGACAGAGCAGTTCAGCCTTTTGTGATGAGCAAACCCTTCAGGTAGCTGCTGTCATTTACACCTCCCTCATCTACCCCAGACTACAGGAGGGTTTGTTAGAACCAGCAAAGACCATCAAGGAGAGTAGATGAAAGGAAGGACTACAGCTCTGGACATGGCAGAGGCTGGTTCCTGAGGCTCAGGGAGAGGTATTCCTGCTACCCCTAAGCAAGAAGAAAACCTTCTGGGTCCTCTTCCAGGAATGTATCAGGGAAAACCCAGAGAGCAGAAGACAAAAAGCTGCAGCCAAACATAGAAAGGAGCAGAAGCAGCCCAAGCAAAGGGAATATCATTGTACAGCATCAACTTTCCAGTTAAGCCCAGGTTTTCCAGTTCCTTTCTGATTGTCTCTTTCTTTCATCTCTCTTAGCCAGCTCTTTTAACAGCTTCCCCATTCACCTCCTTTTTCTCATTTCTCCTTGTGTTCCTGTGCCCTCATCTACCTGTGCCCTCATCTTCCTGTGCACACATCTACCATGTGTGTATTCTCCTTACAATCTTTCACTCCCTCTTCACTGCCCTTCCAAAAATGACCAAGTTTTACTGTCATCTTTCTGTCCTCTTCACTTTGCCATTAAACCTCCTCTCTGACAGCTCTCTTGTCTGTGTAGCTAGCAAGCTCTTCAGGAGGAAACCACTGAATCTTCTGAAACCATGTTTCTGCAAAAACTAACACTAGATGTGTGAGCAGCAAAGGTCTGATGCAGAAGAGAGCACACAACTGCATTTCAGGAGCACCTGATCTGGGATTTATGCTGACTCTGCATCAGTGATGAGAAAGTAGGCTGCAGTTGGTTCGGTACAAGTTTGGATGCTGGGGGAAGATGATACTGAAGCTGGCATAAAACCAACCAATATAAAGCTAAATTACCGACATTTAAATATACAGTTGAATTTGCAGAATTATTTCATACATTGTCAGCATTTTGGCTCATGTGGCTTTGGTGCTTTTGATCCAGCAGTGGGAGCCTTGAAGCAGGATTTACTGTGTTCTTGAATGACAGCCCAAAGTTGCAGAGCACCTAGCAAGATGAAGCTTACCTCAGCTTGCTCCTTAGGCACTTCTGGAAGAAGCACTATTTTATTATTAATAGTAATAGTAGTAATAACACTAATAATTACTTCATGTATTAAGCCAACAGCCATTCAGGTGCTGCCTAAGTTATTGAAAACCACCTGGAAACCTAATCAACTTGAGCCACTCTCTCTGCTTCCTGGAGGGGAAGGCTTCTACTTTCAGCATGGTTCTAGAGAAAGGTAAGTCTCTGTACCTGAGCTGCTTCTGTTTACCAAGCACTCTTGAGGAGAGCTCTCTCGAATCAGCCAGGCCACATACTTGTTCCAACATGCCTGGAAATTGCAAGGAAAATGAAGTTAGAAGATTCCTCCCTGTCTGAAGCAGACCCAGCAGTCTGTTGATCAAAATTTCACCATCGTTTCTCTGCAATAACTATTGAAAGCCTATAAAATGCCCAAACATTGTGTAACAGGAATAAACTTGAATTGAGAGCCCCGCAAGGTTAGCTGGATCAACACTGTGCTTGAAAATCAAGCTTCTAACTAGGTGACAGAGGATCCTGTGGCTTCAGCCTCTTGGGTTTTGATATCTGTTGTCTGAACACACAGCTGACCATATAGCTTACTGCTTTCAGCACGCCTCCTTTCCTCTAGACTCCTGTATTTCTGCTCAGGGCCACCCAACAGAGCTGTACCCACTTGTGGCCTTCCAGGGTCTGCAATGTGACATGCCAGGCATGTGGTCCTTGCAATCTACATCTGGTCTATGATAAGCAGTGGTGTTAGCTAAGAGACCTTGACAGAGGGCCAATGTCTCCTTTTTCCATTTGGACAGTATTTCTACACAGGGGAAAAAAAAGAAGTAAAGATTGCACATGGGGTAGCCCTAATTCTATGAGTCTAATCTGCTGCTGTGTCAAAGGTATCACATATTGTTGAAGGCAAATGGGCTTAACTGTGCTCAGCTCATAAAAATCAGGCTTTTCCTATGACTCAGAAGTGAGTTGCTCAACCACAGACCCCAGAATCTGTGACAGTTCAGGCACAGTCAGTTTTTATACGTCTGAGTTCTTAGACGACAGGGACTTGGCTGGGCTGCACTGTGGGTAAAATTAATTGTAGTCCCTCATCATCTTAACTTTGCTGAGGGATAACCTCCAATTTGGAGGGTGAAACAGCTGACTTGAGAGAATGAACTGTGGCATAGCTCAGAGCCACAACAAATTCTTACTAATCATGGAGCTTTTCCTAGCAGATACCTGCATCTGGACTGTGGTGTGGAGTACAATGAGATTTAATAAGTGCCATTAAAACTGGCAGACAGCCCTGCTCCTAGAGAGGGGCCATATATTTAAGAACTATGCGAAATATTATGCAGTATGCATGTGACCAAATTCTTTGTACAGGAAAATCCCTGGGACTGTGTTAAATTAAATAGGATTATGGCTTTCACTAATCTGTATCCAGTGTGACCATAAAAGGGTATTAGTTTGATAATATTTAAAGGCTTAGCCCTACAGCAGCAGCGATCAGCTGTCTAAGCTCAGCAACTGTGTTGTCAGTGAAAATGTTAACTAGTAAAGAGACTGTTATTTACATTGCCCAACTTAAACATGTGACACTCACCAGCTGGCAAATTAAGCACAAGGAAGTTATGCATAGGTCAAGACATTTTTTCCTTTTGGAATAAGTTGAAGGAGAGAATGGTGGGATGTGATTTCAGAGAGCAGCATTGCTGAGCCCAGCTCTTCAAAAGCCAGGGATAACACTCCCACCAGCTTCAGTGAGAACTGAGGCAAACCGGTGTGATGCTAATGAAGAACCTCACCCTCGCACCTGAAGCGTTTTCCCCAAGTGGCACAAATGGATTGTTAGATAATTTAGCAATATAGCATTGCACATAAGCTGGGAGCATTCCTTGTCAAGATGGCATTTGTTTAACAGCAGTTACTCAGGTAATGGTATATCGATGCTACAGCTGTCTCCAGTTGCTGAAATCAGAGGTAACTGACACACACTGGCAAACACTGACATTTTAATGGCTGTCTCTGAAAAAGCAAACAGATAACTCTCTTCAAGCCTGTTTCTTGCCAGACACACATGTGTATAAATACATATACATATGCTCAACTGGAAAACATTAGGAGCCTTCTTAAATGTAAATCCTAGTAGTGCAATATGAAAAACATTCAAAGCAGAAAAAGGATCTAAGCCACAGCTCAAAGTCATAGAAATTTTCCTACTGATTTCAGTGAAATAAAGCTTTTTGTTACCTGTATTGAAAGTAGTATTACTTCAGTAAATGGATTACGTAATCAGCCTATTTTTGTATTATTTTTGTAACCACATTTTATTTTTTTAAAGCTATAAATAGCCTACTATTACATCTTCAATTACCTTGTATGCACAGAATTCATTCTGTTCTTAAGGTATTCAAATTTGTGTATTTTTAGTAGGAGGAAAGCCATTTTCAGTCTTTCCATTACATGCCCTATAGTCAGCACAGCTAAAAGAAAACAAGGTTTATCACATTCTCACATCTCTAACATTGGAAGAAGACTCTACCTGAAGGCCACATTTTTAAGAAATTTCCATACAACTCCTATTGAGGATAATAACCGTGCTGTCCAAGTGTGGCAGAGAATAACGATGTGAAAATAAAGTCTGATTATAGTGTGGGCTGCAGAATGATCACTTACAAGAATATGGAGCATGAGATGTAGTGAGTTGATTCTTAGCTCCCAGACAAGGCTTGCAGGGCTGCCAGGGCAAAATATCCTTTGTGTTTAAGTGGAACAGCCATGTACCAGAGGTCAGTCAGGGACACAAGTGTACGAGAAGCCTAGTGCATCCTTCCAGTCCCTCAGATTGGGTCTGTTCTTTGCACAACCCCATCAAGGCAAACCTAAACTGTACCATTGTACTAAAATCCTCATACAGGAGCAGATGGCTGCAATGTTAACAGGAAAGACATGATGCCCAAAGCAGCCTTACTCATCTAGGCACCGCAGGTGACTTCTTCAAGATGAAGCTTCCCTGCAATGGAAGATGATTTTTGATCACCTTGCTTGCATATCACCTCACTTCTAACTGCACATACAGTTGTTAGAAGATCTTTCATGCATAAATATATCTATGATCCACCCAGTTACTCTCCATGCGTTTCATAAGTTTAGAGTGAACCCTTTATGATTAAAATCCAATTTCTTAATCTTGTTACTTAACCCACTTTTATTATTATCTTATTTCATTGTCTGAGTTCATTGGTTTGCTATGTGATTGAGTGACCTGGATTAAACATCTAGGAAATTTGTTAGGATACCCCAGCTGATTTTGTTTCTGGCTTAGTCAACCAGCCAGCATTTTAAACAAAACGGGTTAAAAAGTACAAATGTGAGTTGGCTCATTATCAAGTTTCCTTAGACAGTTTCTCCTAGAATCATCAAGAACACTGTTTATGCTTCCTTAAGCTTTCAGTATGCTTTCCAGGTGGATGTTTTGGGATTCCAGCTTTGTAAGCAAAATCATCCAACTGAAATAAATGTGTGCCTGGACAGGTTCTTCATCGTACCCTGGAGCCACCTGAACTTATGGCAATTCCCAAGGATCCATACAACTGTGCCAATGTTAGGGCTCTTCTCCAGAAGAAAGCTGTGTATGCTCTTGTCTTATTTCTTTTTTATTTTTATTAAAACTCGGAAAATTCTAGGCCAGACAGCACTATTTTAAGCTAGAAATACTTTATTATCACATTTACAACAATATCAAATAGTTAAATGCTAAACTATATTTTATATAAGTATCAACAAGCTACTTGGAGAGCCACTAAAGTTCACATCACTACTTCTTTTAAACAAGAAGAGATGTTTTCTAAAGGCCTTATACTGACTTGCACCACAAAAAGCATCTGCTTTCTAAGTAAATTACTACACCATTGCAATATCACCACAGTAGTTATTAGTGAAGGCTGTTTCCAGAGCTGTGTGCTGTAGGTATGGGAAAGGACTATGGGCAGGAGCGTCTCCTGCAGTGAGGAGGGATTCCTGGATGCTGCAAAATCTTTATCTTGTTCTTGACTCACCTCAGTTGCACCAAGGGTGACAATGCGTTTTAGGGCAAGCAAATACCACTGAGACATAAAATATCTTCTCAAGTGTCAATATTTATTAAATTCACTGAATTCAAGGAGAGAATTTTGGTAACTCCAACTGCGGTTGAGCATTGATGTGTATTCATTAGCAATTCCTTTATCTGGGTAAAGACAGCTTCCATTTTACTAAGACCTCTGCCTCTATGCCTGAGAACCTAAGCAGAACCAGAACAGCCTGTTTGCATTAAAAAAATATTATCTATCACTTATCTGAACAGTGCTATCACTTATCTGAACAACAGGGCAGAGGTTATGAGTTGTATGCCTCTTCATAATTGTTTTTACACAAGCATGTTGCCAAAGAACACCTGTGTAGTTTGGCTTATTTTTTATTTTTGGAGGGTTTTTTTAAATACCAAGAGGAAAAAAAATAATTTAAAAAAAAAGCTTTAAATGTGTCTGTGATCCTTTTCCAATGTGTCAAAGTGAATCCTAAGGATGTGGTGGTAGCTCACAGCTAATTTTGATCACGTTAAAAATGATTTACGGTGGTACGCACAAATGTATACAGTTCAACTGTAAGAATAGTCCCTGCAGTGCTTTCAGGGCCAGCTTGAATTCTCTCAGCAGTTATTGGGTAGAGTCTGGGAACTGGCACAGTGTGGAGACAGGCAGCGTGCAGGTGGTCACAGTTCAGAAAACAATGTAATCTGCTGGATGTGGGATGCTCCATGCCAGCCTCTCCAATGACAGAGAGCAGTCATTGGCACTTTTAAATTTATTAGCATAAGTCATGAGTCTTTGTCAAGAGAATAAGATGCAGAAAGTTAAAAACAACTATACTTGCCAATATATCAAATTATACCAAGTTTTGAAGTGAAAGGGAAAAATAGGCTGGTGATCATATTGCTACAGATGCAGTTTAAAGGATAAATTCATCTTTGTTCTAAATTCACTGACCTTTATTTGTATCTTAGATCAATAACAATAAAATATTGGCAAGTAGTATAAAATAAGTTTCTCACAACCTTTGAGAAATGCTTTGTCACCCAAAAAAGTTAGGTTTAAAATTGAAGAGGTTTGAGAAGAATGAGTTCTCTTAAGATAGATAGGTATGCCAGGATCCAGCTCCCACAGTATAATATAGTTGTTTACTTCATTTGTAAAAATGCTACCATAAACTTTCTTGGTGAAAATTAATTGTCAAGAAATTAAAACAAATCAATTACCAAGCACAGAGCTTTCTTTCTAACAATGTTACATACTGAAAATTCAATCTGGATCATGAAAGAAGCAAGAGCTTCTTCCAGATTTATGTGTGTACCATTTCAAGGCTTTGTAGCTAACCATTGCCTCAGTCCCACTGAAAACAGTGGTACAGAGTAGAATCTGTCTCTGCAAGCACAACTTGGTGTAAAAAAGAAAATGAAGCCCACTTCACTTTTCAGTCATTATGTTCCTTTCCCACTGCTACATCTATCATTAACGTTACCAGCTGTAACTCCACAGAATGGTAAAAACCTCTCTGTTACAAACCCATTTAGAAACCATACTTTTTTTGTATGTTTTTTTTTTTTTTGTATGTAAGATTCTTCTAGCTATGAATTCCCAGCTATCTGAAGATAGCTTTACACCCAAGTTGAATGTCATGTGTTACTTAAAAAATTCGTTAAATATTCTAAAGACCAAAACTGACTAGAAATGATTTACAGACACAATACTTATCACACAAAATTACACAAAGAAACCACAGAATTAAACATGTAATTTAAATCTCATTCTTTTGCAATGTCACTTCAGCTTTTTGGAGGAGTACATAGAAAGCGATTCTTCATAGGAATTCCACCAAAGTATAAACTGAAAGGTTTTCAAAGCTTGTTTCAATTGCAACACATTGTAAATCACTTTTACTTACACCATTCATGATTTCACTGACCTGTCTCCACTGGTTGGACCTCTCTAAACCACAGCGTACTAGCTTTCCCCCCATGAAACTAACCAAAGTACCCTCTGTTCCTTTGTGAGCATGATTCAAGCAGTTGTCTGGACCTAAGGACACACTATCAGATCTGCACAGCAGGAAAATATGAAAAATTATCAGAGGTCACAACAAGCAGTAGTATTTGTGAAACAATAAATTCTTCTTAGACAATGTTTATAAACAATGCATTGTTAATCTGAATACTTTGTCAGTGACCTAACATTTATAGAACAAAGATACTAACTCATCTCTGTGCCACAAAGTACATCTTTTACCTATTGATCTTACTAAGACGAACTCCTTGGCTCTTCTATGCTCTCAAAAGACTACAGATTTAGAAGGACGTGGGATAATAATGACAAGTGATTAAACGAAGAAGAAAAGATGGAAGTTAGGAATTTTGAAATTTAGGGGGTGGGGGAAAAGACAGATTAAACTAAAACCAAAATCATTGCCTGAAAAACGTGCCAATTAGAAACAAAGTAATCATATTAAGCCTTTGTGCCACAAGACTCTAATTGTTTTCCTAAAAGTCAACTTGAATCCACTGTAGAGGAGTCTTAGTTGAGACCAAGAGGAAGGATAATGTACCACTATTACATCATCAAATTCTATTAGAATAGTTAATTGCCTGCATTTACAGTGATTTCATAATCTCCCATTATGGCAGCTGCAGGGAGAAGAGAGAGCAGGGGGACATGTGAATTCTTGGCACTGAAATCACAGAATCTATGTTAAAGGCTTATTAAGACTATTTAATCCCTTTCCCTGCTGATTCTGGATTGTCCCCCATTGTACACTTCCTAGTGTTTTGTCTAACCTAGTTTCAAACATCCCAAGCGATGGTAATGTCTTCAGTTCCCTTAGGTACTTCAAGGCTAATGGATTTCACTGGCAGAGATGTTTTTTGTCTCCTGCCTACATTTGCCCTTTATTCCTTTCGACTAAGCAGGTTTCTTTTTCAGTGAAAGATATGAGATACCCCATGAATATTAGAAATTTCGCCTCCTGCCCTGTTGTTAGCTGATCCTTACAGTTTCCAAGAGAGGGATCTAGAGGATTTCCATTCAGATAAAGCCGGTAGTAAGCTGCCAGAAGTATGAAAAATCAGTATAGCCATACTTTCTTCTCTAGCTGCTGCTGTGCCACTAGAAGTGGTTTTCATACGCAGTCCTCAGCCAGCTACTTGTCACCACCCTCTTCCTAGAGGTTATGCACACCCTCCCACTCCTGATTTTCTGGCTGAGCTATTGCTAGAATTGCTGCTTAAAATGAGCCAGCTTACTTAAAGTCTGTTTAAACAGTGAATTATTGCTTACCCGTCTCTTTCTGGCTGACATGGGCTAGACATCCTAGCTACATCTCATCTAGCTGACGGGAGAAAGAGCATCCCCCAGCAAGTTGGTGGTGACTTTTGACGAAACAGAAGGAGAAATGCAAAAGATTCACATCTGCCTCCCTGCTCCTGATGCTCTGTGTAAACTGGGAGCAACTGTGATAGGAGACACCTACAGACCGCAAAGAGACAGGCTAAACTTTTACCAGACTGAAGGTGCCTGATTAAGCCAGGCCAACACTGTGGTTTGTTACAGAAACAATTTACTACTTTGCTTGCTTAATAAAATTACTTACAGTGCAAATAGTTTCTTTTTTAAAAAAATCCCATTTTTGGTTCTCTAGAGAGGCTGACCGTATCTCTGAAAAGGAGGACTCACACAGTTAGGTTCTGTGGTTCCAGAAACCACAGTTGTATGTGCTGTCCTTCCAGCCTGAAGATCAGAGGGATTCCAGCCCAAGAGAAGATGCAGTTAGTCACTTGTAGCGTTATGCTTCTGCAGAGCAGTCAAACTGTATTTGGTTATTTATATACTTTATAAATACTCCAGATGCTTTCAGTAAAGCTGCTAGACATCTTAGTGATAGAAATAACTAAGAATTAGGAAGCAGTGCATTTTTAACGAACATAACACACTAGCCCTCTCACTGAAATCAGAATTTCTGTCCATAAAGCATAACCTCTATCTGAAAGTTAAATCTTTAGGACTCTTTTAATGCTTTACAAATGGCTGAGGATGGAGTGGTAAATCCCTTTTTTTCTAGGCCTGTTCTAAATTATAATGTTTTGCCAACATAGCTATGTCAGTTCCCGGTGTGAAAAATTCATGTCCCCAGCAGATATTGCTATGTTTGCAGAACTCCTGGTGTGGACGCAGCTTTGCCAGAAGGGGAGAGCTTATATTGGCTCAACTTACATCACTTAGGGAGGTAGTGTTGCTATGCCAGAAAAACTTCTGTCAGTTTGAACAGTACATACTGCGGGGTGCTTCACCAGCTACAGCAATGGCAGAGCTGTGGGAGCCACTGGCTGAGGAAGAGGGAGGCAAGAGACAGAGGTGGGATGGGATGAGGAGGAGTCAAGAGAGGCCCCTTCGAATAGCTCTGGGATTTCTTA
>JAVHNF010048007.1:14347-31384 GCA_034783455.1 Micropsitta finschii
TCAGAAACTACTTTTCATTATATATGGGGGGGAGGGTTGTTAATTTCATAGTTAAATGATTATTACAGATTATTATATGGGCTGTAGTCCTTTTCTCTTGAATTTAAGAATGGAATTCCCCAGAAAATCAAGTCTTTCTACAGAACAGACTGCTTGTCCAAGCACCAGTTTTCTGCATTAAAGATACTAGTTTTCATTTACAGATGTTTTAACCACTATCAGGTTTAGCAATAATGATCTGCTCTTTGCTGCCATAACCGTGAGATCATTACAAGATGGAGTTACATATATGGGGAAGAGAAGGCTGCTTTAAGACCTCATAGCAGCCTTCCAATATTTGAAGGGCCCTACATGGATGCTGGAGAGGAACTCTTCATCAGGAACTGTGGCAATAAGACAAGGAGTAATGAGTTTAAACTTACACAGGAAAGATTTAAGTTAGATATAAGGAAGAAGTTCTTAACTGTGAGGCTGGTGAGGCACTGGCACAGGCTGCCCAAAGAACATGTGGATGCCTCACTCCTGGCACTGTTCAAGACTAGGCTGTGCAGGGCTCTGAGCAACCTGATCTAGTGTGAGGTGTCCTTGACCATGGCAGGGGGTTGGAACCAGATGATCTTAAGGTCCTTTCCAACCTAAGCCATTCTCGGATTCTATGATTACCCAAAAAATTAAATGTAAGTACAGTGCAGCTGTGAACCATCAGGCATTTCCAACAGCCACTTAACGCAATGCTGACATATGAAGTAGGTGCTGTCATTGGTTTAACAGGAGTTCATACTGAGCTTTCTCCTGTTACTTTCCTCCACATACAAACGCTCTGCACTTTGAGCATATGATGAATAGAAAGGGTGATGGGAGAAGTTAATGTTTTCATTTTAAAATCTAGCTACTTCCTTATAACCTCAAAGGCAAAATCTGCTTAAGCTAGCCTGTATTTGATTAGTAAACTAGATTAGCCGCTGTCTGTTGCTAGCGATCTTTGCTAGAAACACTGGAAGCATTCAGTTTATGCATTTTGAAAAGAAAAATAAAAGATCCAACCCACTGTAAAACCGGCTCTGAAATATAGTTCCCTTAGACATCTTTTGTCCGCTGGCTCCCCCCTGACAAAAGAGATAATCAGCATATCCCAGTTCACTCTGCAGAGAAACAGTTACGTAATCTCTAGCAGATCTGCTTCATTAAATCAGAGAGGACAAAAGGAAGAAGAGGAAACGTCTGACACGGGAGAAAAATAAAAGGAAAAAAAATAAAAAATGAATCGCCTCAATTTTTCTTCCAAATTCGGCAAATTCGGCACACTGCAGAAGGACCGCGTAGTTGCCCCACCCGCCCCGTTCATCCACGACTCCCAAAACTCCGCAGTCAGCACTGCGTCTTTAGCAAGCTCCGATTCCCAGCGGCGTGCGACCAGCCGGCGAGAAGCCAGCAACGGGACCGAGATCGGGCACCGCCGGTGCCTGCAGAGGCGCGAGCTGCCAGCGGCAGCGCTCGCCGACAGCATTTGGCTCAGATCTACGGACGGAGACCCTGTGGTCTAGCTCAGGGAGGGCATCCCACCTTCCCGCACTGCTGTCAGGCATCAGGTCCCTTCTCAGTGTTCCCCCAGGCCAAACCGAGCGTTCCCAGCTCCCTGATCTACGGAGAAAGGCTCCCTCTGTTTCTCACTCTCTCTCTGGGAGAAGGAGCAGGAAGACTCTTCATTTAGCCCATGAAGAGAAAAAAATGGGATCTTGTTCTTCCAGTTCTGTTGTCAGCAGTGCTGAATGCTAAAATCCTCATCTGATTTCTTAGGGAGAAGAAGGCTGCACTAAAGGAGGAAGAAGGGCAGCAGTAACAGGAAGCTACCACCCAGAAACCCTCCAATCCCACTCTTAGCACTTAAATGACTTCTCCATCTCTCCATCTAAGAAACTATTTTCACAGAACAAATAAAAGTATTGCCATACCCTAAAACATTCACTAGCTCAGAAATTATCAGGTTGGCTTCTGAAGAGAAAGTTAAGGTTGTGCCATAGAAATGTTGTACCATGCCCGCTGTAATGGCTGCTGAAGAAGGCAGCACTGCGGTTAACCTAATGGGTTAAAATTAGGATGGGGGAGACAGGCATTTCATAGATTATTCTGTTGTGGTTTAACCCCAGCCAGCAACTAAGCACCACATAGTCACTTGCTCACTCCATCCCATTGGGTTGGGGGAGAAAACTAGAAGGATAAAAGTGAGGAAATTTGTGGGTTAAGATAAAGACAGTTTAATAGGTTAAGCAGAAGCTGCGTGCACAAGCAAAGCAATTCAAACAATTCATTCACCCCTTCCCATCATGTGGCAGGTGTTCAGCCATTTCCAGGAAAGCAGAGCTCCCATCATACCTAATGGCTACTTAGGAAGACAAACACCATCACTCTGAACGTTCTCCCTTCCTTGTTCTCCACCCAGCTTCATATGCTGAGCATGACACCGTACAGTATAGAACATCCCTTTGGTCAGTTGGGGTCAGCTGTCCTGGCTGTGTCACCTCCCAACTGCTTGTGCACCCCCAGCCTCACTGGTGGGGTGGTGTGAGGAGCAGAAAAGGCCTTGGCTCTGCGCAAGTACTGCTCAGCAGTGACAAGAACATCTCGGTGTTATCAACACTGTTTTCAGTACAAATGCAAAACATCACCCCATACTGGCTACTTTGAAAAAAATTATCCTAGCCAAAACCAACACAGTACTTTTGAGATTTAACTGTAAGGACAGACAGGCCTGTTTAAAAACTACCTCAAAATCTGAGCCTAGCAGGACTACTTACAGAAAACCACAAAATAATATAAGGAGGATCATATTTTCTGTTGAATTCTACAAAACTTAGCACAAACACATCTGTTTCTGTCCTTCTTCACCACTGCTGCAATTCGCCTGCTTCCTGCCTGTATTACAAACTTAGAAAAAGCAAAGAACTCCTCACAAACATAGCTAAAAAAGAAAAAAAAATTGCTACTTTTCTCCCAGATCTGGAACACAGACTGTAGCTCAAAAGGTTCCCAACCTTTTCTGAACCATTTTTGGTTTCTACAGGTATAAGCTTAGGAAGATTACAATGCTGTCTGAGATGACCCCAACTGCTCCTTTGAAAAAGCCTTACAATCAAACCAACAAAAGCACATTAGCAAGCAGAAGCATGGTTCTTTATTTGCAGGCATTACCCAGTGTCAATAAACGTTGATAAAAAAATGGGTTTATCAGGCAACTAAAGTCCAGTGTATTACTATGTGACAAAACAAACCTTTAAAACCTCGATTTTCAGGCCAAAACCTATTTCGGGGCTGTTGAAAGCAGCCAACCAGCCAGCAGCAGACTAAGATGTGCATGGTGACCAACTGCTACATTGGTTCACCAACATCCATCACATAAATTGATTAAATACAGTCTGCATCAGTCATTTAATATAGGAGAAATAAAGCCATTGTAATAGAATCTAGTTTGCAGGTCAATACTTCCTGCTACAGAAATAAATGTTTCGACACACCTTGACATGTATTTCTCTCCAGTGCTCCATCCATGTTATGCTAGTTAGGTGAGAGAGGGAAATTGTTAACCTTGCTTTTCAGAGACTCTGAAAACCATACAAAACCCAGCTGTGACATCTAAGCCTGTATGAAGCCACGCAAATCCTCTTCCCCACTCAGGGGGCTCTTGGAGAGAGAAAACAGTACTGAAACACCAGGCAGCTACAGATGCAGGATGCTGCCAGCCTGGTCTGCACGCCACAGTGGAGCTCTGCATTGGGAAAGCTGTGCAGGAGCATGATCCCACTCTCCTACCATTCTCAACACAAAACATGTGAGGATGCAACCCATGCAAGCTTCAGGTGAACAGCATCTCAGCATCAGACTTTTCTCTCTCTAAAATTTCATAGCATGGACTTGACCTGAAGGAACTGAAAGGAAGGAGGCAATGGGTTTATGTCCTTAGATTATGTAAGAGCAGCAAAGAGAATACAGGATCAGCAATCCAAAGCTCCAGCACCACAGCAGTGTGGGGAGAGGAAGCTAAACATTTCCTTTCCATGCTGCTCTTTTAAAGAGAACCTAATGGTATAGAAAACTATGGTGGATATGGTGCTGCAAACACAAGTAACATAAAAACTCCATGGGCTAATTAAAAACAAAATCCCTCATTTTCATCATACACATTGTAGCTTTTTAGCTTATTATCCAAAAAACCCTCAAAAGAGACATAAATGTGTAGACCAAGCCCCTACATGAAAAGGGGAATTTAAGAACTTATGACTTGCTTGGCTACAGCAGAAAAGTGAATGAGTAAAACAGGCCTATTCTGCTCTGTCATTCTCACTCGTAATGGCTGCACGAAGCTTGCCAACAGCTCTTCCTCAGCCTTTGAGAACAGCCCGACGAGCCTGTTCCAAGTGAAGTATAAAAAAGTTTATCACTAGGTAGTTTTACAGGAAGGCAACTTCTGCTCTCGTTCTGTTAGCCTTTAATCTGTGTTTGTTTGTTTGTTTGTTTTTAAATAGGCACAACAAGCAGGGACAGTTACAGGACAGTAAAGCTGAACAGAGAGGGATTTTTGTATTTCCACAAGGAAATCCCTATTCGAATGTATGCTAAAATACAGCACTCTTAGAAATCCCTGTGTGATTTCCAGCCATTGTCAGTGTTGGTACCACCCACAGATAACAAGAGGGAGGAAAGGGGGGATGCCTCAAAAGTGATGTTCGGACCCCTCCCCTACACAGACCTTTCCTGTGCCATACTCGGGAGCTCTGCCTTTGTTCAGTCTAGTTCACATGGCTAAAGTAATGTGGCTTCCACCCCTTCCCACCAGGGATTATTCCACAATCTAACAGAATTTACTAGCTGGAAGTTTTTCTGGATTTCAGCCTGCATTTTCTGCGCTGACTTTTATCCCATTACTCCCAGTCATACTGCTTGGACCACCCAAAACAATTCTTCTCCAAAGCTGGATATTTATACTCCTCGGGTGCAGGACTGGTAGTTTTAACATCACCCTATTTCTTCCCTCACGTTATCTCTCATTCAGACAAACCACATGTATTTAATTCTTAATCCTTCTTCTCTTCTCTAGTCCATTAACCACTTTTGTTGCAGCTGTCTGAATTCCCTGCAATTTGCCAAAGTCCTTCTGGTAATGAAAGACCCACACGTATATGAACTTTGTATCTCCTATAGCTCCGTCTGATAAAAGACACAGACTAATACACACGCACACAGAAACACAGCAGACGTTTTCCAAATTTGTTCTTTTTATAGAAAGAGCTTAGCTTCTTTCAGGCAGGAAGCAAAAGGCATTTGTCTTTTTAAGTCCCTTAACAGAGGTGGAAAAGTAACATACTGTACTTTTTTGTCAGATAAGAAACTGCCTGACTCCCAACTGTTTTCCACAATTGCTCATTCTGCCTTGCAAAAGCAGTGTATTTATCAATGCCTTCATCTTCCAGGAAGAGTGCTTTAAGGAAGTCCATGTGGAAACTTCATGTTCTAGTTTTCAGAAATCGTTTGACTCACCTTCAGAAACAGATCAGCGAGCTGCTTAACAGTACCCTATACCTTCCCCTATCTCTCTTCTGCTTCCTTTTTGTTACAAAAACTGGTAGGGATGCAGATACGAACAGAGAACCCAAATTCGGAATTCCCCTTCCTTAGGATCTTAGGATTAGGAAGTTCCTTAGAACTTCATGTTGCTGATGAGAAATAAAATAATGTAGAGAAGGGAAAATCTCTTTTAGGGCACAGGATAAAACTCCTGCCACCCTGATGTGGAAGTGCATCTTTGCTCCACCAGAAATTGTGCTGATACTGACCTCTGTGCAGCTACTACCTTCTCCCAAAATGGGCTTTTAAATATAATATATACTTTAATATGTTGAATCCTGAATACTTTTACGGCGATTCAGTAACTACCAACCACTGTGGAAGACTAACTTCCTAGCTTTAGTTTGGTGCCAGATATATAATAAAGAGCTTGATTTTGCACACAGGTAAGTACATTTGACTTCAAGTTCTACTTAACTGGAGCAAGAATAGGAAAAAACAGAGGAAAAGAGCACATACAACATCCAAATGCACTTTAAACTGAACACTCATTCACTGCAAGGCAGGCCAGAGGGAGAAAGGTCCTTGCAGGTTGCTGCCACTTACCCATAGGCAACTTTTCTCCTCTAGCAAGATAACTATGAGCATCTAGCACTAGAAGTCATTTTATTCCTTGCAGATGTTTAGGATATTTTCATAGCAATAGAGTTGCAAACAACAAAAAAGCATGTTCAAATAGCCACTCAAAACCTGTTTCCCTTTTCTAGTCTTATCTGTATGCTTACACTCTCCAACTTGCATTTTTATTCAGAAATTAAATAAGTCACCCAAAACTCTTCTTTACTCTCTCTTTTCATACCAACAAAACATGTACATACGGATATCCTGAGCATAAAGAGAAACTCTTAAAGTCATTATGACATTATTTGTACCCTGAAGCAAGTCATAATTTGTATGCACCCTGCCAAGTTCTTTCTGTCAAAGCTAAAGTAATTATTAGGAAGTATGAAAGCAGGTGTCACTTCTGGCAAGTTGTAAGATGACTTTATATTCTCAGTTGCAATGGGATAAAAATGATCCCTAAAAAGAGCATAGCAGGCTATTACTTTACATCCAGTATATATGTGAAACATAACAGTTGTCGCCTGTGTTTTTTTTCTTCTTTGATATTTTAATTAAAGATTCAAACTCCTAAAAGACAAAACCTAAAAATATGTGCAAAATCAATCCCATTTTGCATAATTTCTATTTAGTTTCATAACCAACTGTCAAGCCATCTGACCCTCATTTGCATGTGCTATAAGGCAGCCAGCTGAGCTCGTTTCCACTGCAGTGAGACACATACTCTGTCCCTGCTCACTCCCACGTATGAACCTCCGGCTTCTTGGATGAATCTGCTACAGCACTTCAGGACAGAGGGGACAATGATTGTTATGATTACATGACCCAAACTTTTCCAACTTGGGTGCCTAAATTTAAACGCCTAACTCCATCTTTAGGAATCTGAATTAGCTGCTAGCATTTCAAAGGTGCCAGGCACCCAGCATCTCCTACTTGTTTCTGTCCAACTTGCCAAAAAGAACATCTGCTTTTAATTAATTCATTGAGAGCTGCAGGTACGCAGGACCTTTGAAAGCCATCCCACTTACTTCAGTCCCTAAATATAAATCCAGGTGCCTACCTCTAGGCAGTAAACTTTAAAAATGCTGTAAAAGAAAAAAATGGCCTTATTAAATAAATATTAGAAAAACCACTTCCAGATATACTGAGGGCCTTTGGAGTCTTTTTCCATACTTGACATATGACGTGATATAAAAGAAAGCAGATCTGATTTTGTTGCAAAGCAGCATTTCATGCTGTAACTGGAGTATGTACATTGCTAATAATTAATGTAATTATAATAAGGCAAGGCATTCAGGGAAACTTTCTTCAAAAGCTGCCCCTCTTCCTTGGAAAAGTAACCAAGCAAACCAAGCCTCAAAAGTGGTTGTATTTATGCTAAGAGTTTAGGGAAATTGCAAATTTACTAGTGTATTTATTATGCAAGTTGATTTTATTTTTTCTTTCATTCAGCCAGACACCCACATTCTTGACAGTGTAGAACTTGAAAAGATTTTTTTTGTTGTTTTTAATTTAAAAACTGCAAACAGAAGAAAAATACAGGCTACCACCTGCCTCTGCAAATCTTCCGCGTGTGCATTTGTGTTTCTGAGCACGAAGCAACAGACTACCCTGTAAAGAATAACATTCAAACACAGCAGCAATATTCCACCCTACAGTAGGGCACTGTCTCAAAAGACAACATGACAATGCACGCACGCATGTACATAAAACACAGTCCTGCATCTGGGACCAGGATACCATGCTGCAAGACCAAGAGATGCCCTCCCAAGGGCTGCCCAGAGAACCTCCTGACTCTGGAAAGGAGCACTGCCCACTGGAGTCAATGGAGAAACTCACAGGTCTGGGGCTGCCCTATTTTTAAGCAGCATTTGCCAGGTAAGTTTATGCAATTATGTGTATATGTTGTGAGTGCGCAGGATCACATCTAAGCTTTGGACTAAAAAAAATCACAGGGTGGGCACAACATGCAGATAGTTTGTACCTCTGTGGGGCAAAAAGGCTGGTATTTGCAAGACTTAAATCCGCACAGCTTCAGACACTGTACTATGGCTCCAAAGGAGGCACAAAAGCCTCAGAACAAAAAGAAAAAAATCATTATTACTGTTATTATTTTCTTTAAAAAAAAACCAAAAAAAACCCCAAAAAAACCAAACCACCACCAAACCCCACAAATTGCCTCAGACTGCAAGCAGGGAAAGGAAAGGGGAAAAGAAAGCAGAAAGCAGAAAGGAAAAATATGCCTGGGCAATGCACAAAGATATTTATGGAAGTTCTACATAAAGGCTTATGTAACAACAAGGGGTAGGACAGTCCTCCACAAAGGTCTGGTGTCCACCTGTCCTGCCAGCAGCATCCAGAAGAAGCTGCAGTTTGCTTCATCAAGTAAGCTGTTACCCTTGCTGTCATTTCAACACTTCTCCCACCACAAGCCCTGCTGGCACCATGACCACATGGGCCACCACTTCCCTGCCATGTTGCATCCCCAGAGCCGGTGCTGCCCCAGGCCTCAGCATGCGAGCTCTCTGCAGCTGGGCTGGCACTACAGACTTGTCCTGTCCTGTCGATCTTCAGTTTGCAAACGCTGTGTCTTGCTCCTCATGCACAGCCCACTCACAGGAACGCAGGCGACCACCATCACCTCCTCAATTATAGGAGACCCAGCAGGCTGCAACCAAGCTCACTTTAGGCCACGCTGAGGCAGGCTTATCCCTGCACCTGGTCCAGCAGCATGCTGAAAATGGGCTTTTAATCCTTGCAGATAGGCAGTTGTTCCCCCCACCCACAAGTAGTAGCCACATCTTGCTACCACTCGCATCAAGGCAGGGAAGAAACGCCAGAGCTAATGCCCAGCCATCACAGCTGCAAGGAAACCTGACCTGGTGAAGCAGTCAAAGCCATTTCTAGCAGCATCCAGAGCAGATGCCCATTCTGCTCCTCTTCATGCTGCTTCTCGGTGCCTCCTGTGATGCACAAGGGAATGGAAGCTGGGTACAAAGTGTATCTACTACACTCCCTATGCTCACTGCAATAGGATCTGCCTTGCATACTCACCCTGCCCTTCCCACAAGTGACCTGCCAGAAGCATAGAGAGGCTACATAGGTGGTTTAGGGGAAGGGAGACTGATCTTCCCTTGATACCCCAAGCAACTGCTTGACATTGTGCATGTGCAAGGTGTGGAGGGGGGGTCCATCTCACTGTCAGGGATACCTCTTCCCTTTACTTCAGTTTGGACCTATGGCTACAGCCCTTATGCTTCACAGGGACTACAGTACAGTACAATCAGATACTCTACAACCTTATCAAATAACCACTTTATGGGTACGCTCGCACGCCAGACAAAGCAACAAGAGCTGCAGATTGCCCACCTCAGGCAGGAGGAGGCGGCTGAGATGCAGTCCAGCTGCTCTGCCCTGTCTCCTCTCCACCATTGAGAGCCAGGTTGCTCCTCCTCACACACAGCTCTGCAGCCTCCAGCACAGCTCTGTCCAGAGACCAGCAGAGGGACCAGCAGCTCCCACCTGGCTGACTTCTAGGGGTGACAGCTGTGCTCCAGCTTCACGTAGGAAGGGTGGAGAGCAGCACCCTACCTTCACCCTGCTCCCACCACGGCTTGCTCTGGCTCTGGGAGCTGGCTGGGAACAACTCTATTTGCTTTTCTTGGACATTCCAAAACTAAAGGAAAAAAAATAAAAAAAAAAAAAAAAAGAAAAAGAGGCAGGAAAGCAACAGGAAGAAGCTGGAACAGAGAAAGCCCTCACATACTTAATTGTCATACATATTGCTTGGGGGAGCATTAGGCACAACAAGCCATCACCCACTGAAGTAGGTCTCTGCTATGTGCCACAGCGCTGCACTACGCTTCGTCAGGAGCATTGACTGGACATTGGCAGGAGACAGGTCTCTGCTGCTCCTCCTCTCCACTCCGGTTTTGATTTCATTAAAACGTTCTCCTCACGTTGCTTTGGTTATCTCTTAGAAGGGGAAATATTCTTTTAGTGCACAAGACAGAATGATACTTTTAGGACTTAACAGGAAAGCTTCTACACAAAACAAATGTGCTTATGGTATGAAACTTTGCTGCCAAATGCCTGGATGAAGCATGCAAGACCAAACACATGCATACCTCCTCAGCCTCACATCGGAGAGAAACACACTGTCCGTGGGATGTGCTAATGCAAACCCGTGTGCTCTGTGTCCTGGCAGCGCAGGCTCAGAGCGGCAGTTCCTGCTGCTGGCTTCCAAGGAAGGGTAATTTTGTCTGGGAGGCAGCAGGACTCTGAAACAAGGTCTTGCGCATTATTCCCAAATGGTGTTCTAGATGAAAAGTCTTCACACCATGTGATGGAACCAGCAAATGTTTCTACAAGTGTCCCACTGAAAGGTTACTGGGAGGATGTGTCACTCCTGTGAGATCAGGCTGATGGCAAGATCCCAGCTACATGGGGATGGGCTGTGCCACTAAAAGCAACGAGACAGTGCTCAGATTTGATTTACTTTAGGGAAAGCATTCTCCAGTGAGGTTTGAGATGGGAAACAGGGCTGCGTTTTGTAGGCGGAGAAGCAGCAAGCCTTTACGAAGAAGCGTTGATACCTGCAACTGAAATAAACCTACAAGCAGGCAAGGCTGATTTGAAAGCCTCAACACCTAACGAACAGACACCTAAGTGTGCTCTTCTGGACACTTGTGCCAGTGCTGCTTCCCCAGCTTCTCATGCCACAGCCTTGCAACTGAAACACACATGTGTTTTGTGCTACAGTATCCTGTCATGCAGGGACAGCCACAAGAAACACAGCATGGAGACTGAGGAGCATCACTCATCTTCCTTCTGGTGCCAGCAGGTAACAGCAGAGAGCTGCTGACAGAATAAGGACATCGCCTTCACTGAGGGCATTCCCAAGGGAGCATGCAACAAAATAGTGCTTAAATTTAACTCAGCTAGAGAAGGAATGCTCAGTGCTAAGGTTAACAAATATTCACTGACTCTTTGCTATAAGAGAATATATTTAACGTATCTAATGTCTGTATAGTAATATAATTATGAACATTCACTAGAAATAACTATTAGAAACTAGCGACAGAAGTTACGTAATTACCATTCAGGCTTTTGCAATATTTTAGGAGCATTGAAGGTGCTAAATGAAGATAAAGTTTGATCATTCTCACTTAGAATATTCTGTACCTGATTCTGAATTATATTTCATTCCTACAGAGATTTTAATTCGTTATCATTGCAGAATGCCTAAAGATTAAATTCTGAATCTCTTCCAGTGACATGCACATTTGATAGCATAATGAGTTTGAGATTTAAAGTATTGGGAAGTTTAAATTGCATTAAAGTTTTAACTAACTGTTTTCTTGGTGTAATGGAATAACTGAAAACACTGAAAGCTACTGTGAAGAAAATTAACTCTACCCCAGCAAAAGCCCCATTAAAATAACAAGCTTAAATAGCTAAGAAAAAGTGGCTCCACACTGATATTTTGTAGCATGTGTGAATACCACTGTTTAGAAAGTGTAAAAAAAAAAAAAAAGAGTTTACTCTTCTCAAATCCATTGCAAGTATGGAAAGAAAGATGTAATTTAAAAAAATATACTTGATTCCTTACATTCTTTATAGTAATTTCTGTAGGTTTGGGGCAACTTATAGGGTGAATGTCAGAAGTTTTCCAGCAAGTTTTGAGGTTTCGAAGTATGCTTTTACTCTGGACTGCAAAACAAAACCATTGAGACTCTTGCAAAATAGACTTGTACAGAAATAATTTATTCTAAATTGAAATGGCTAGATTTCAGATTCCTGCATATTTCTGCTTTGCGATTCTCTGATCAGAAAATCTGTACTGTATCTCAGAAACTTCATACTGAAAATAACTTCAAAATCAACATGTGTGTGATTGTTCCAGCTTTGCCAGGACATAAATGTTTCAGCAGGAAAAACTTTGCAGAAAATGCTTCAAACCACTCTGGTTTCTCCATATCACAGTAATTAACTTCAAATTATATGACTATCAAGTATTTACAGGCTTTAAACCTGTGCCTATTAGCCCATCATGAAAAATGTAATTGATATCAAAAGCCACAAAACTGATTAATGATGCACTGATAGGCCACAGAGTGCCTTTCCTGTGTTTTGTAAATGGACATTTGAAATATATACAAACATGATAATTGAAACACTCCCAAAATCAGAATGACAGCATGAGAATGCCTTGTTTGTTTCTAGAGAATTCCTGAACAATCTTCCTGTTTCTTCTAAGGACAAATTACATTGATAGTGGCTGAAATTGCCTCTAGACAGTGTGACTGCCAGGAGACACAAATGCAACTTTGAAGTTCTGCTTTTTCTCAGAGATGAAGGATTCTGTAGCTTAACTGAGGAAAAACATATGTGCCAATGACATTACTATAACTGAATACATATTAATAAAAAGTTTTCAGTAGGACTTTGAGCAATCTGGTCTAGTGGAAGGTGTCCAAGCAGGGGGCTTAGAATTAGATGATCTTTAAGGGCCCTTCCAACCCAAATCATTCTATGATTTTATGAAAAAACTTGGATATATACACAAGTATCTATGTAACAGACCAGTGTTTTTTGAGTGAACTATTCATAAACCTTAGGACAATACTGTATTTGTAACTATTCAGTTAGTCTAAATCAGCTAGAAGTATAAATATGTTGTGCTAACAAAACATTAGATTATGTGCTTAGGATGCCACATCTTAAAGGCTACTGAAAAAAAAAGCAAACCAAAAAAAAAGCTATACATAACCTGAAAAAAAAATGGAACCTCCTTGTTATTTGAATAGCAAGAACCTTAGCTCCTGGCAAATTAATGGCTGGCTAACACTGGAAAAATAAAGTTGATGTTTCTGACAGTTGCTTCTGTTTGCACTTTGGATTATTTGTGAAACATTTATTGTATCTAAACCAGATCAAAATGAAGCTGTTTATGTGTGTCAATTTTAAAAAGTCTTTCTTGTGGGTCAAAGTAAAGTGTCCTTGAATAAAGAAACACTGTCCACTGTAACAAGAATCTAATGCTGAAGTAACCTTTTACTTCCTGAAGTCCAATGAGAAGGATTTATTGTAATGAAACCAAGTCAGAAACAGATCGGCTTGTAGAGAGCTGTCCTGACTGGAAAGCATTTCCAGACACATAAGGAGAACCTGGGCCTTCTTGCTGCCAGTGATTTCACCCATTTTTTTTCCGGTTACAGCTTAAATGCAGAGTTTATAAGCAAACCTGTAATCTAAGACCCTTCCTTTTCAGTATAAGCTCTTTCATTCTTTACTCACTAGGATCTTGCCTTCATTTCTCCTTAGAGAAAATGGAATCATAAGATCATAGGACAGCCTCCACTGGAAGTGACCTCAAAAGATCGTCTGGTCCAAATTTTGTGAGAAAGGGAGCCTAGATGAGATTATGTAACATCCCATGCAATTGCATCTTGAAAACCTGCAGCAATGGGGACTCCACTATGTCCTTGAAGAGGCTGTTCTCATTGTAAAGATGAAACCTATCCTGCTGCAACTAGTACCTGTTCCCCCTTGACTTCTTGTATTAGGTTTGCATGGCAAGCTTTTGGTAGCAGAGGTGCTACAGGGATGGCTTCCATGGGAAGTTGCTAGAAGGTTCCTCGATGTCAGATAGAGCCAATGCCAGGCAGCTGCAAGACAGACCTGCTGCTGAATGAGGCTGAGCCCATCAGCAGTGGTAGCAGTGGCTTTCTGGTAACATATTTAAGAAGGCGGAAAAAAAGCCATGTGCAACTGCAGCTGAAAAGAGGACTCAGAACATGTGAGAGAAGCAACTCTACAGCCACCAAGATCACTGAAGAAGGAGGGGGAGGAAGTGCCAGAGCAGATATTCCCCTGCAGCCCATGGTGCAGACCATGATGAGGTAGACTGTGCCTCTGCAGCCCATGGACGCCCATGTTGGAGCAGACATCCACCTGCAGCCTGTGGAGGACACTATGCCAGAGCAGGTTAATACCAGAAGAAGGTTGTGATCCCATGAAAAGCCAGTGCTGGAGCAGACATCTGGCAGGTCCTGTGGCTTCATGGAGAGAGAAGCCCATGCTTGAGCAGGTTTGCTGGCAGGATTTGTGACCCCACTGGGGACCCATGCTGGAGCAGTCTGCTCCTGAAGGACTGCACCCCATGGAAGGGACCCATACTGGAGCAGTTTGTGAAGAACTGCAGCCCAAGGGAAGGACTCACACTGGAGACGTTTATGGAGAACTATGTCTTGTGAGAGGGACCCCATGCTGAAGCAGGAGAGGATGTGAGGAGGAAGGAGCAGCAGTGACATGTTATTAACTGACTGTAACCCCTTTCCCCATTCTCCAATGCCACTGTAGGGAGAAGGCAGAGAATTCAGGAGTAAAAATGAGCCTGGGAAAAAGGGAGGGATGGGGAAAATGTGTTTTAAGATTTAGGTTTTATTTCTCATTATACTTTTCTGATTTTGGCAACAAATTAAACTAATTTCCCCAAGCTGAACCTGTTTTGCTCATGACAGTAATTGATAAGTGGCCAGTCCCTGTCCTTATCTCAAACTCGCAAGCCTTTTGTTATAATTTTTCTTCCCTGTCCAGCTTGGAGAGGGGGTGATAGGCTAGCATTCATGGACACCTGGTGCCCAGTCAGGACCAACCACACTTGTCCGTGTGGCTCCTTGAGAAGCAAGAGCCTCTGTTCTCTTTATAGTTGCCCTTCAATTACTGTGGCCCAGCTTTATTAAAAAAGTAATATATTTTAACTTCAGAAGTCCCTACAGCTTGTAATTGCTTTAAAATGGAAAAATTGAGATTTAAATCCCTAAAAAAGAGCAGGACATATAATCCAGGCTCCCCATTCTCAGTCTAAATGTTCAATAGGCAATTATGAACAAGATGGGTCTATTAACTGGCTTCAGAATAATAGCCTAGTATCTCTCCTCGTGGAAGTGTTCACTGCTTTGAATGTCATGTGGGTGGGGTCCTGATTCAGAGGGCTAAAATTATTAAGAAGCAGAAGTTTGAAATGTTTCTACTTGGAATTTCTGTTGCTTGACTGTAACCATCTGCTTCCTCAAAGCTGTACTGGCATTCGCATTCACCATAGAGGTGTATGGACTCTTTAGACAACCATTTTCCTAAAACAACTAAGCAAACTGCATATGCCAACATGAGGCAGGGAACTCCCTGCATAACTCTTCAGAGACATCTGTCTCGTTCCAATAAATATAAAGCTAGCTTATGAAGCTGTGATGGCCATATTAAAACAATTTTCTGTGGCTAGGTGCTTAACAGCTAAGCCAAGCTGCATGGGAGAAATTAGTTTTATCTCATTTTAAATTAATTCAACATACCTTAATTCATTTGAGCAAATGTCAATTTTAGACCCAGATATGCTGTATTGATTGTTTGAGTAGGTAACTAGACAGCTTGAGCAGCATGGTCTTAAACCTTTTCTATCGCCATTATCTTGTTCTCCCATATTAAAGTTTTGAGTTACAGTTCCTCTGCAGTCATATCGCTGTTTCATTTCCTTGCTTTTTATTTATTTTCACAAATGGTCCCTCCTTAAAATATCTTTATAGGTATATATAGGGTTAAAATTAAATTTTAGAGATCTAAGGCATGTTTGGTGATTTTTCATGACTTACACATCTGCTTCTTTAATTCTTCATCATCAGTTTTCAGAGGTTTAAGCATAGTTTGACATGAATTTCATGAAGAGCCAAAAGCATGACTGAGCAACCTAAGATCAGCTAATGTTAGACCTATAAAGATATAAATTGTTTCAGAACTGTTTTGATATATTTCTGCACTAAAAAAAACACAGCCCCAAGTGCCCCCAAAAACAGAACTACACTTAGATCAATTTGCTTTAAGCTGCAGGCAAGAAGTGGAGAAGGAAAAAAAGTTGAACTGAAAAATTTATAAATTTCATTATACCAATGCCCAAAGCCAACAGACAAATGTATCTAGTAGGCACTTGCAATACATTTTGTCTACTTTTGTCACAGTTATCTAATAAGGCATTGTCTAAGCTGTATAACACCTCTGTGAAACATGTTAATAGTCTTGTTTGTTTGAACAAACTAAAACAGCTCAATATATAGCATGATGGCAGTGTATCTGTGTAATTGTTCATACACTTCATATGCATTTTATTTACTTCAGTAGCTCTGTGCTTTAACTGATTGGCAGATATGCAAAATGAATCATATTTGAGCCACGCAGTAAACTTTTTGTCTTAAAAATCCTTACTGTAACACATGAAGTTCTCTCTGGAAGTCATTTCATGTCTTATGCAGATACTGTGAATATATTGTGAGTTGCAAAGTTCCAGAGTCTCTGTAAAATGGACTATAAGGTTATTTTCAGAATGGTGCCTGATAAAAATAAGTCTTAGTATTTGAGAAACAAGGTGTCTGGTTTATTGCTAGCACATTTTTCTGATAATAATTCAAGAAACTTGGAAAAAGTTAGTAACAATAATAACAGTCAGATGTGTAGCAATTTGTATCCAGTGACATAGTTTGGTGAATTTTTTTTCAATCATTCATCACATTGCTACAATTCTAATACGTGCACATACACACAGACATATATATATATATTTGTGCTCTTTTGTGTTAGTGTGCCATACTTTGAAATAACACAAACACTGCAATATATTCTAAAAGAAGAGGACAGGTCAAAATCCCTATTTGGAAATAGCCACTGAAGGGAGCTTTCTAGATCTGACTGCAATTTCTTGTGCTGTCACCTGATCCTGTGCTATCCCGAACCTAGATCCTGAATCTGAAGCCTAGATTTTTATTTAGGGAATTAGATCTATTAGTAAGTCGGAGAGGTCTGGGT
>JAVHNF010048007.1:46442-69411 GCA_034783455.1 Micropsitta finschii
GACAACAGGCTTTGTTTTGGCATAGTGGTTTCCCATCCTTGACCATGGATAAACACCACTCCCTACTGCTCCGAGTCTCCAGTCCTGACACGCCAGACAGCCTTAAAAGCCTGCACAGATGAACAAGGACGCTCAGGGCTCAAGTTTGTAACAGCAAAACCAGCTACTACAGGCCTACGAAGACCATGCAGTGTAGACACTGTGATTCATCCCCTGCCACTAGTGGTCCAATGCTCTTTCATCTGCTGCTCTCCCCTTTCAATCCCAATGCAGTTGTTTCAGTGAACAAAGCTTCTTCCACTCTTTCAAACCATTTTTATGCACTTAATGGGTGCAGATCTGTGAGTGAACTGGAAACTGCCAGTCCTAATCTGACCAAGGAGCAACACTGAATCTGCAATTCTGATTGAGCTGACCTGTTAGGGTGTTCCTGGCAAGATCTTACCAGACAGCTTAAGTGAAACCACTAATAGTTGTGATTTAAAACTGGTGAAATATCTGCATTGCAGTAAGAAATCATCTACTTACTGTGTGGTTTATAGAAAACAGACTTTCTTTAGAAAACGCAGAGTACAGCTCAGTCTGAATCTAGCCTATCTCATATAGGCTCCGGGGGTGCGGCGCAAGCACACATCCCTTCGCAAGAACAAAACACATCCTTCTAGTACTAGACACACTGAGCCAGTGTTTACACACTGATCTGCTAATAAGCAGACCCGGGAATTCCAGAACATGAGGTTTATATTTATTACTATTTTACATTAGCACAGAACGTGCCAACTTTGGGCACTTTAAATTATGAGCACTGCTATTGCACATTCCCTTATCAGTCTTTCACACAACTGCGTTACTGAAGCATCCCGATAAGAATGTCTAAAATGTCTGCTATGCTTTAAAACAGCAAGCTCTTCCTTTTCAGCTGTGACCCAGCCATTTCAGTCAACAAATCTCGTTCTACTCTTTCAAAACACTTTCTACTCACTTAATGGTTGTGATCATATTGACTGTCTTGGAAACTGCTACTCCCCAAAATAACACAGAGCAGCTATTTATTCATGGTAGTGGCTTGACGTGATATTTTGAGGACTACCATTTCACAATATAGAATGAAACATGGACATCCATCTTTTGACAAGAGATCTAACTATCGCGCTTCAGGCTTCATACACAGAACATTAATGCATCCTTGAAATGAAGAAAATCAGGGAACTGTGCAACTAAAACAAACAACTTGCCAAAATCAGCATACGTTTTTGCACTTATTTTTACATTACCAGGATCACTAAGATCAATGTATATATAGATAGGCATGTGTGCATGTGTGTATACATATGCATTCATTCTCAACTGCATTTCTCAGGAAGGTGCTAGTCAAGAGGAAGAACAGTCAGAAGTGTAAAACACCATTTCTACTATAATGCGCAAAAATAGATTTATTTCTTGTCATTTTGGGTTGTCGGGTTTTTCTTTGATTGTTTCTTCTAAAACCTGTCTTCTGTAAGCTCAGTCAACGTCTTTGAAACAGTATTTGAGAGCAAACTTACATATATTGCAGTAGCTAGAGCTGGAATTGAATGTTAAAACATCGAATTATGAAAGTCATCCATCGCTGTACTCATTTCATCCTGCAAGAATCCCACTTGGGAAGGGAGAAGAAGGGAGAGGTGGAGTGGGGAATTCACAGCTAATTAGTGAGGTTTCACAATCTAATTCAACCTGCCAACCCACTTTTCTGCCAGTCCTGCACACATAAATTGGATGAAAAGCAGAAAGTACAAGTTTCTCACACTCTGATTCCTCAGTCTCACCATTTCCAACTGTCTGCATGGGCACTTCTGTCGTGTGCCTCCCTGCCTCCCTGACTTGGAGCTCCAGACCATCACCTCCAAAACCAGAAACCATTCTCATGCAACAAAACAAACAGGACAGAAGACACTTAGCAGCATTTGTTTTTTCTCACAGAGACTACGGGCAGTTAGTTGTTCAAGACTTTCTCTAATGCTTAGCACCTTTACTGCCATCCCAGCAAGCCAACCAAAGCTGAGTGACTCTTGATAGCACATATAATAAAATTCCAGGAAATCCATGCGCTTCATAGCCACACAGTACACACTCCTGGGCTTGTGCTGTGCAGGCTCAGACATTTATATGGTACACTGCAGGGCAGGGCTGTACAGGCATACTTGTTTCACTCTCACCAGTGTCAGGCAGCACCCTGCTCAGTCTAATCAGCATAATCAGAGAAGATGTAAGGAGAGAAGTAGGGCTAATTAGCCTGAGCAAAGCACCTTGTCAGGTTGGGAATCTCTACACAGGGCTCAGATGCACAAATAGATGTACCCATCGTGACTGAGCCTTTCTTACTCCCTGCAGTCAGCAGGTATTTCATTGTGCCCTCACTGCTGAAACGTGTCTTGTCATATGAGAATAGAGTGGGATGATTCCTCAGGTCTTAATGCTGCTTTTTGGAAGCAAAGAACTGCAGGGGTCTCACAGACCGATAAATGATTTCTTTCTGATATGCTTTCTCCCATTGTATATGCTTAGGCAGGTAACTCGACAGTCTTCCCTTGCATTGTCTTTTTTGAGAGAAAAGGATCACATTATGTTTGCTATGAAATTGTTTTTTCTATTTCCTTGTATACCCTTTATAGGTATTGAAGAGAAGAGAAAGAATACAGTGCTAACAATAGTTTCAATACTTCACTGTACCTTCCCCATCTTAAAATACTCTCCAGATGGAGTTTATTTGTAAGTAAGCAAGCAGAAGGCTGACTGAAGAGAAGTGATAATTACATTAGAATAATAATAACAACAAGAAAACCCAGAGCTAATGAAGAGTGCTTGCTTCACTGAATTTAAGAAGAGACTTCACCCTATAATGAAGATGTATAAAGCTCTGCAGCTCACTCACCCTTTCTACAAATGCCATTTGGAGCAGCAGGACTTCTCACTAAGCCAAACCCCTTCAATTGAACTGGTTTGACTGGTCAATGATAACAAGAAGGAAGTGCTTGTACTTACATCTCCTTGATCACTCTGCAGGCTATCCCTCAGGTTACGTGACAGACTGAACGACAAAGAGACATTATTTTACCTTTTTTCCCCATGAGAAGCTGATTCTTTAATGAAGTTGCTGGTAGTGCATGGTTTTATGAGAAAACAAACAACATACCTCTCAAAAAATGTAAAATAGGCCCAAATCACTTTAACTATGAACATGAAAAGTGTTAGCTCTTCCAGTTGTTCCACTCTGAGTGTCAAACTAGCTATTACTTCACCAGAGATTCATGTTACCTGAGGTTTCTTTTTGTTAACTATTTGCATCAGAAATGCTAAATGAAGCTGGTGAAAAGTGAGGTTTTATCTGCCAGAGAGACAAACTCCTGGCAGCTGAAGGCTTAAAGATCAGTTTGCCCACTTTTGCTATTGTGGACATCTCTCCATTGCAAGGAATGTCTGTAGCTCTGGTCACAAATGTCCATTCTCTAGGGAAACCAAAACACATTTTGCTCAGCTTTTTTCATCTGGCAAACTTTTGTAATGCTTCAGCAGGATTCACTGCTGTACAAATATTGGAAATGACACAAAGTGAATTTATGAATCACCCCACCAATTCTGACTGAAGGTTGCCTGAAACAGAAACCCACAAATAACCTTCCTCTCCTCATCTAATGCAGCCCTCACTCCCCAAACAAATTTCTTCTATGGCTAGTGCAATGATTTGGTAATACCTTGCACTAGTGCAATAAGCTTGATTTGCCATAGTGGGAAGGGGTTTTTCCATTATTCAAAGAACTGTCAGGAAAAAACATCAGAAATAAGTAAGAGACTACAGCACTTCAGGTTTTCTTAGCCCGTTTCTACTTCTGACACCTCAACAGGGAAAGAAGATAAGACAAATCCTGGCAGCATGCTGCTTTATCTTCTTCCTCTTGACCTTTGTGCCATCAGGTGCCTGTGAAACATTCATCAGTGCCTGCAGCTGGAAACACCAATGCAGATTAACAACTAGGAACATAAGACTCTCTGAGAAGGATCACTGATAGCATCAATACTCCTAGTTTGCTTAAGAGTATATAATATTCTTTCCTAACGTAAGCATCCAAGGTCAACATGCCTGGCAGGCTACAAACAAACCTGGAATAAATATGAATGAACAAGCTGTTCAGAATGGCATTCTGCTACAAAGGGCTCGTGAACCCTTTTAACTAAGCTACCAGTAGCAGCAGCCTTCCTTTGTGAATGCACACTCCAAACAGAAAATAGAAAAAAACCCTCCCCTCTAGGAGAGCTTGATTTATGTTCTCTTCCTGCTGCTGCTGCCACAAATGTTATCAGCTTTGAAAGAAGTATCAGCAGACTACTAGATACTGTCATTGTCATTGTGAGCACAGCAAACCAGGTCACTAGTGATGCTCACTGACACAGCAGCACAACAAAACAGCAGTGAAAAAGAGGACAGGAAGGAGAGCAGCAAAAGAAATATTCTCACAGGCATGGGACACCTGTATTTTGGTCATCTTCATCCTAGACACAACTTGCAAAGCTGCTAGAGCAGCTTTCATGCTGTGCTGTCAATCCATGAAAGCTGGGCTTGGTTCCCAGGGCTTCTTCTTGGCTTCACTAGAAGTATCTTGAACCAAGGACTGCTGTAAGTAAGGACCTGAAGTTTCCCTAGTTGACACCACCAAGTTAAAAATAACAGTAAGCACAAGCTATACTGCTGAACTAGAGGAGATGCTTTTCTCTCATGGACCAAACTGCAACCACCCTGGTTTGTAATCATTAATAAACACATTCACCTGTCTTCCTTGCTGTGTTTACCCACTCCAGTGCACTAGTACTGCCTGGACTTCTCTAAAGCCAAATCATGAAACAAAGCTGACAGCAAAAAGCTGGGACAGCAGTTAAAGCGACTGCCAAAGAGAAATCTGTTTGCTCAGGCAAAAGCTGTTCTCAGTCCAAACATGGGAGTCATAATCTTAGAGCCATTTGCTTGGAAGACAATGAAGGGAAGGCAGAACAGACTGAGAAACTACAGCTTGCCATAGTAAGAGAAGAGTAAAATCTTTGTGCCCAGATTTCTTTGCTCTGCCGGATAACTTTTACAAAGCTGACAACCGGTAGCAACATGTAGTGGCCCCAGGCATCATGCCTGCCTATCAAAGACTTGGATTTTAGCCCTGGAGAAATTACAACTTCTCAGTTCTCTGGAAGCTATATAGGCCAAGAAGAAAGAAAGAGAGTAATGAATGACCTAACTAAAAATTATTTTAATACACTGATTGAATACTGTAAGTCATAAACTTAGGGGTGTGGAGAGAACTCGGGGAAGATGGGGAGGAGGAAGACATCTTGAATTTGTCAGGATCAGCATAGCCACAGATCACAAAAAGCAACCAACTCGGGCTGCTATGACAGTGAAGTCATCTACGACAGCGGCAGGGACTGGCACACCAAATGGAAAGTATGGATCCAGCAGACAAGCTATGGAGAAAAAGGAGGGGAAACTTAGCAGTTCAGACTGGAAAAGACAGCAGAGAAAAGACAGGTTCAAAAGTCCTGAGTCGAGAAGCCAGTCAGCAGGTGTGTGGAGAAGAGGGAGATAAACCCAAGGATACTGCACAAAAGTGAATAAAAAGGCATTTGGCCTGCAGCAGTTCCCAAGTGCTTGTGGCTTATGGCCTCATCACTGCATGTTTCTCTGCAGGACTCAAGGCCACTCTGGCCACCTCTCTGCTGGGTGGCAGGAGCAAGCAAACACAGCCTGGCTTTCACATGTTGCCCATACACTGACCATATAGGAGATTCCTCACCACTGAAACAGCCTTGTTGCTGCATGCCACCAAGGCAGGTTTGCACCCATGCACTCAGAGAAGAGTGGCGTCAAGGCCAGGAAAGGGGGCGAGCTTCTGCACAGACACAGTATCTCTCCTGTACTTCTGCAATGTTCACTTTCATACAGTGTTCATTAGTTAAAACTGCCAAACCAAAGGCCCGAAGCTACAGTCAGAGACTATTTCTGAAGCCCTGCAAGAGACCCGAACTGCTTCAGCTTCCTCTCCCAAATGTCAGCCTTGAGCTGCTCTTGTCTGGCCGGCAGAAGCATGTGATGTGAAATAAAAGCCAGGAAACAAGACTTTCTGAATAAACATTTATTTGGTGAGAAATACTTCTGATTTTTGGCAGAGACATGTCAGAAACCTGAAGCCCTATGTATAGCATGCCTAAAGAGTGCAATTTCTATTTAAAGGGAAGCTGCAGCTGTTTGTAGCTCTTAATGAAGAATAGTGCCTGGGAATAAATTACTGCCATTTCTGAGACACATTTCTCAAATGGCAGTGATTCTTCCCTTTTTCCCTTCTCTCTGTAAATACCAAGTGCCACATACCAGGCAGTTGTTCAGAAGAACAGACACACACAGCTCTTGCTTTTGTCAGCAGCCTGGTAACTTCTGTAGAAAACCACGAAGTGGTTTAGCATATGGATACCAAAGTGATTCAAAAGCAAAGACATTCAGCAACATTGAGGCCTCATGTGTCAAAATGTCCCATCGCTCTTCCAAGATGCGCACAACTCATCACTGTTTGAACAGGCATCACTGCCAACCACACTACAAACTCAGCACCAAGGCTCAAGGTGCTGGAGATGGCCATGCTCAGAAAATCACTGTAAAAGGCTCACTAGTGCTCAATTTTGTGCTCATCACTTGTGTATGCCTCCTCTCTGAGGGGCTGCCACAGCGGCAGTGCAGAGAAGGTGATGCTCTGGTGATAGGGTGTGCCAGGGCTGCTGCCAGCCCAGCCAAGTGCCTCAAGCAGTGGCACTGACATCAGCTCCAGGAGCTGTCCCTCCCAGCCCCACTGCAGGTCCAGGTGCCAGGAAAAACAGCCTGCGGCCTGTGTAGCTGTACAGATGAGATAGGACCATGCTGAAAGGAGCAAAGAGGGCCAAGCAGTGGAGAAAGGAGGCAGCAGCTCAAAAATGGGACAGAACCGTGGCAAAGCCCTGTGCAGCTGCAGTCCCCAAGACCCTCTCTGAGGTCAGCCCTTACGGCAGCAGGTTCCCACCACAGGCAGGCATGGAAAGCCTGTCAGAGAGAAGCAGCGATGCTTACTATCTTGACATCTGCAGTTTGCCCAAAATAACAGTCATAGATATGAGATCAACTGTAGACTTTTCAGTTATTGACACATACTGAATTTAGAGATTTATTTTCCATTTCCCACAAACTGTGCCAGAGGTTTTCGCATAAGCGCAACAAAAAAAGTGAAGAAATGCCTGTGAGTGAGGAACACGAAGAGTTTATTCATTGCTCCTGTCAGAATGTGTTTGTGCTTGTGTGGCTAGCACTCCAAAAAAGCTGCAGCATATGTTTCACGATGGAAAAAAAAAAAAGCTAAACAACTCAGGATACCTAAATCCTACCAGAAAACTGCAAAACCATATGCTGGAATTCTCAAGGTACCCTCCTGCTAGAGCAAAGGAGCCTCACGCCGCTTTGTTTTTACCCCTTACTACGTGAAATAAACATTCCTCCTTAACAAATCCTCCCGACATCCCTTTTGTGGGGGGATATGAGGAATATGGACTTGATTTGAACAAGCTCTGCTATTCCAGAAATGTGCTTCATCTGAATGAGGAGAGCAAGAGAAAGGAAGCAAGAAATTTGTACTGTTCAGTAAACAGGCAGTTTCCAGGTGGATACAATACACTGGTCCCAATTTACTGCCCCCCCACCCTCTGAAATTTGCCTGGGTGGCAGGAGGAGGCAGCGGCAGGGATGAGAACAGCTGCTGCTTGCAATGGAAAGGTCTGAACGCTTTCCGCACGTCTCAGTGTGACAACACCCTGCAAACCCTCACAGAGGAGAGTAGTTTTTTGCAGTAAAATCACTGTTACGCCAGCATTTCCCTTTAGCAGAAACACCTTCCATCCTCATCTCTGGTATTCTTATCTTCCTGAGAGGATAAAGGAAAGAAGGGAGGGCAGAGGAAGAGGCTAGCTGACCACGTCCTTGCAGCACTGTCCTCCAAACAGAGCCAGGTGACAGAATATGCTCTCGGGGAACTTCTAAAGAACTCTCAATCATCTATGAATGACTCCCAAAAGAAAGCAGTCCTGGATGCCAGGGTGAGAGCAGTTCTCAACAGTACTTTCTTTCCAGCGGTGCCTGGTGAGAAGAGCACTGCTTTTTCTGCACACACCTGGGCCTCATGAGTACAATTCAGGGTTTTGCCACTGCAATAGCAGACCACGGTGCTGCACTTTTAAGTGGGCTCATTTTAAACCATTTAGGACAGGGCAGAACGTAATAATTACACTGACAGCATCTTCAGCAGATACTCCATCCCCATGATTGCCTCCTTCTCTCATGCATTTTATCTGGCTGATCTGGCACACCACATACCTTGGAGGACCCAGGGAATGCTCTTCTCTACACGAGTCAGTGCCGCTGTCGCAATCAGTGGAGGTGATTGCAACATCTTGAACAAACATCTCTTGTTATCCCAACAGCTTTGCATGCTAGGACAGTTTATTATTATTATTATTTAAAGCTGCCCTCCTCTGTTCTAGGATGTCAGCGTGCAAAGTAAGCCCTTGTGGTTTCAAAGAAGTCTTTTAAAGTGTGGGAATAAGCTGATATGGCCACATCTGCTTGGATACATAGACAGTGAGAAGCTGCAGGTCTCGGAGGCCTCTTATTCATCTTAATGAGTTACTAACTTGGCAGCATAGTGGTACTAGTAGCTAACAATTCCAAATGTCAGATTTGTTAACTATTTTACTGTAGATCAAAGCATGTGGGAAAGGGGAGAGATTATGAAGATTTTATCAGTGTCCTCTCTAACATGTATTTTGCAAGTGATACTTGAGGAAGCAAGACTCTGTCTCAATCTGCTCCCCAAAATCTAAACCCAAAGGTAAAATCAGAGCAAAGGAGGGCATCCAGCTTCCAGGGAGCTAAAAGACATACCCGGCACTCAGAAAATATATTTATATTTACTAATTTTATGTAAAGCACAAAAACTACTTGCTCAAATTGGAAGAATCTGTAGCTGTTTTATCACTACGAACATCCTGAAGGACCACTGCATACTTTGGGCACAAGGATTTAAATACTAACTTAATTTTGAAATTAGCAAGGTTCCTTCTTAAGATAAAAGTATGGATTATACTCCAATTTGGCAGGCACAGAATTCTTGTTTTCCCCTGTTTTTGAGGATGTTTATATTTCAACCCAGAAAAGCAGTGGGCTTCATGAGAAAAATAATGAACATAAAAATATGTATGCCTTCTCTTTAGCCATCCCTCATGGGAACAGTTTCTTTTATCATATGCCACAACTGATTAGGGTCTTAGTTATGCAACTGTATTTCCCTCTGAAAGGTGTGCTACTTCATTTCCCATGAACACAAACCTCTGAGAGAAGCATTTGTATTGAAAATCCTCAAACTAATGTAACAAACTGATCAAAGTAACAGGAGCTTGGAATACCAGGTGCAAAAAACCTTATTACTGGTCACTTATTGAAAGTGACCAAACAATTTCAACCACTGTATAGGCATGTACAGAACTCCTGAATCTGACCTGTAGACTGCTGAACTGTTATCCATAGTATTTTTCATTCTTCTTAGCCTACGGAGTCACATGCCTTGAAATGCAGGCTTATGTATTTAACTAAAAAGTGATAGTTGTGTGTTAAATAACTGTAGCAGTCCATGGAAAGGAAACCCAGCATCTTTCCTTAGTTAACACTGTTCTGTCTTTGAAGACATTAAAAGAAAGAAAAAAAGAGAGAGGGAGAGAAATTCAAGCCTGGCTTTGCAGCACAACCCAAACACACCTGCCTTTGGTTTCAACAGAGAGAAAAGATACTCAGTACATCACAGGGACGGAAGCAAACACCAAAGTGCAGATACCACCCCCAAAAGACACAATTGCAAGTACATGTTATTGCTGCTAGGAACTCACAACATTCACTATGTTTTTCCTCAGGGAATTCTGGATTATCCTTTAGCATGAAGATTTTTCAGAAACTGACGGGCTGCTCACAGGTCCTCACTGGCTTTCCTCTTTCAAATAAAGCAAGTTAGAGCTGTAAAAGAAAAGCAAAACAAAGTAAGAAAGGAAAGCAAGGAATAAAAGGAGAAAAACCCACAGAGCTGCTCAGCAAATAATCAATTGAGTCCTACATCTCCTTGAAGCAAACACATTTTTAACGAGCTCCCAGGATGGAGAATCCAGTACAGGGTGAGTGTACATCAAATTCTGATGCAGCATAGGAAGAATCATTTGCTCTTCTTATTATCAACAATTAAAACCCAGTTCAGAGGCAAAGAGGCAAATACATAATTAAAATAGTTCTTGGATACTTCTGTTGCCATAACAAGAGGAAGAAAAAACTACTTAGGGTTGTTGTTTTGGGAAGTGTCTGGAAACAAAGACCACAGTGTGCAGAGACATCTACACAGGAAGATTTTTGTTCTCAATGAACTGCTCTAAGAGGAAACAAACACCTATCTATTTCTGTGGTCATATGTAATATTGCAGCAGAGGGGTACTGAAATCAAAAATGCACACACACTTGCTGTTCCTCACTGTGTATTTTTCACATCTCAGACTGAGTATCATGTGGTTCTTTCGTACTCATTTTTTGACAAAAATTCTTTGGCACCAACTTTTTGCCCTATTGTACAATGTATTGGACTATTCTCAACCTTTTTACTGGGGTCTGGGAATATTGCTGAGCTGCACTTCCATGTGAACCTCACACACAATACTTAAAATAGAGCGCGTATTTCCACAGGGCCCAAATTAACCATTTTTCCTTCAGCTAGGTTCCCAGGGTCTACTTGTGCTTCCTGAATTCTTAGTTTCACTTTGTGCCACAGGTTTGTGGCACCTGTCCTATCTCCTTGAAGTCAGGCTCTTCAAACACTGCACATGTAATTTTCAAGATTTCTGTACACGGATCCCATCAGTGTCATGAAGAAATCCATACCCCTGAACTGAAAACGTGCAGGACTAAGGTCTACACCTGAGACAGTTCAAACTCTCTTTATTTTCAGTACAGGAAACTAGGCAATCTAGAAAATGATTAATTTGACCTATCTTAATCATCTGCTCTAGGACAGAATGAATCACTCTCTAGAAAGGTCTGCCTCTCTCCCTCCATAAAGTGAGTCTAGACACTGAGCTCAGATTAGATGGCTACAAATGAATGCAGATGAATCTCACCCTTCATGAAGGCAGGAAACAAGTCAGAGCAGTTCACAGGTGAAGAGCAGAGGGAAGGCAATGCAATAATAACTACTCAAAAAGGTCTACAGCCCTGTGACAGTCTGGTTTAGTTGAACATACAAAGCAACAACAAAACTTTCCAAACTCTGAACCAGTATTTGCCCAGCTAATCCAGCTTTGGCATAAGACTCCTGCAGGATTTACTGGCTGAGGCTAAGCTCTTGCAGAGGAGCATCCATGAACCAGTATCCAGCTGGTTGGCACTCTCCAAGGCACACTGGCAATGATGATGATTACCACTAGTCTCTTACATGCATCTTTGTCTTCCCCCCGATGGACTGTAGCAATGCCAGATACCTATTACAGAAGTCTTCCCAGCTTCAGAAACCCTGAGCTGGAGGGGCAACTCCTGTATGACAGAGACACTGCAAGCTCAAGGGCCTTCAGATACCCAGGCCCTGGCTACACTTCCAGAACTTTGATCACCAGCTTCTCTCCTCTACTAAAATGAGACTCCTCTGCTAATCTGATAGAGAAGCACATCATCAGACATGACGTCACAAGATTTTTAACTTTAGAAAGCAGACCAAAAAGAGAAGAACCCCACAAACTTACTGTTAAGTCAACCCTCGAAAGTTTTCTTTAGAATTATATGAATCTCCAGATTGGAAAAAACCCAACAAAACAGCAAGCTCAAAATACTCAAACCATTTTATTTCTATGTGTTACCATTTTGTTTCAAAGTGTTAAAATGAAACATTTCGGCATTTTAAAAATTCTGTGGTTTTTCCTGCAATAATGTGGCAATCCAAAAATCTCCTAAAAATTCAAGTTTTTAGTCTTCATCTCTTGTCATTCAACATTCAGAGGAACCTGAACATGGTGTCTGAAGGACTATAAGAAAATATTTAACATTTTTGCCAAAATTAGACAACTTTTAATTACTTTTCATAATAGGAGGTAAGTTTTACTCCATGTAAGTCCCATACTAGATTTTGCAGCTCCAGCTTGCACAAACTCCTCTGAGCCTCAGTGGAGAGTCAGATGTGTATAACACTGAGCTGAAACCCACCACACTCAAAGTCCTTCCATTAACTTCAACAGGTGGGATTAGGATTTTGATCCTGTTCAGGTTAAACAGGGCTCCAACTACTGAAATGCTGCATGCCAACTATGCTTGATCTTGCTATCAGTCTGGAATTTGTCTTCCAGACCCCTGCCAGCACATGGACATAGAAACAAGTCACAAGCAGTATCTGTGCAATACAGTGCAGTGGTGTTCTGTAGCTGTCATCCTTCCCCATGCACACTTACTTCATAGGAAAGCTGACATGAAGCAAGGTACTCTACCCCTCAGGGAAACAAGGGTGAGAGACCTTGTATTTACCACAGAGTGCCTTTGCACCACGCACACAGCCAGTTATTATGGAGCAGATGATGTGCTGTAAATTCACAAGCTAGTTTAATCTGCTACAACTTGCTCACTTGACCTTAGCCGTAGGCACTTCTTTCTGCAAGGGGTAAGGCATGTCTGCCTGCAAATGTTCCCAGACATTTTTATGCTTAAGATTTAAAGACAGCCAGGCACAAATTTCAAGACCTACAGGGAGATATGCTGCTCCTTGAAGCACAATCCCAACCTAAAAAGCAAAGCACTCATTCCCTAATTGGGACAATCTTTAAGCTATGCAGATCTGATGGGCTGCGAGTACATACTCTTCTTGGAACATGCAAAAGAGTCGTAACTTGGAGGGACTCACCAAGGAAGGCTAGTTTGCAGTAACAAGGTCTTAAACTGAAGTTTCAACATGATCAATGAATCATTATCACATACATGGTTACCGATCACATCTTTGCTATAAACGGTGTTATGCAAAGAAGCTGTTTTACACGGTCCCACGGCATTGTGGAAATTCAAGTATCACAGCATGGACCTGCCTTTGAGTGCTAAAAGGACTCTGAATTGAAAGATTAGAAGTGTAACTGGGAGATGAAGAGACCTCAAATCAAAGATCATGGAAGTACTTCTTGGGAGTATTTAGATACTAAAATTGGACCCCAGGGCAATCAGCAAATAAGAGCCATAGTACAAGCGAGCAACTGCAAATTGGCAAAACTGAAAACCAGAAGCTGGCTCTGTGTAATAATTTGCATTTATTCCAAGAAAAGGTCATGCTCTACATTTTGCTTTGAAGAGCAGGCAGTGAGAGATCACTTTTTCTAGTCCTTTCCTGCAAGTTTTTATTTGCCATTCCTTGCTCTCTTGCATGATGTAATTTGGTTTTCCTAATTCACAAATCAGCATAAGCTAATAAAACTGTTTAAGAGATGGCAGTGTTGTTCCCAAGTTGTTTCATTGTTCGCTATTATCCCACAACTAATCCTTCAGCTCAAATAAAACCGTAATTCATTTCCTCCTTTATTCTCTCTCTGCATGAAATAGTTTTAGACAGGTTCAATCCTGCCCCACCGCAAACGGAAAAGGCGAGGTTGTATCTTCCTGGACTGTGTGTGATTTCAATTACCTAATGTGTGTATCATCTATCACGTCAGGAAAAATCTTCTAAATTATTTTCAACAGGTTTAGCTGATTTTACACATATAGAAATGATTCTAATGGAAACAAAAAACCCCAAACAAACAAAACCAAAACCACAAACCAAGAATTAACTGTCTTTTAGATTTCAAGTTAATAAAAACTCCTCTATACCAGCCATGCCAAACATTAACCATCTGGACATCTCCCATTTCCTGACATTTTGTCTAGTGTGCAAAAGCTGCTCCTGATGGGGATGATTCATCTTTACATTAATTGCTCTGCTAGTGTAAAAAAGACTTATAACACAATTATGCCTACTTTAAGGCTACGCTAAAGGAATATTGTCTTAGCACTAAAGAAGCTTCCTTCGCATAAAGCAGACAGGCATCACTCTCTTTTTTGTTTAGCATCCACTTCTCATCTGAAGCTTGATTCTCCACATCTTTGTCACACAAACAAGCACTGGCCATGGCTTTGCATGTGATCCATACTAAAATGCCAAACTTCACAAGGTGTGAAGTTTGTGAAAGGTGAATAACTGTATCTTGGTGTAAGGTAATAGAAAATCAAGTTGTCAGCACTTTGCATATCCAGAAGGTCCTAAACCAGAAAACCAGCATGCAGATGACGGGACTCAGACAAAGAAGCAATCCATCCTGCCCCACAATTTGTAGTAAGGGGAGGAAGACTTATGTTACCTTCCCCAGCCCTGTGAACACATCCACGGGCCGCCCAGCCCAGTACCATCTTTTCTGTGTGAATGTTATTTCCAGTGTGAGTGCTTACTCACTGGGAAAGTGAAGTGCTGCAGGATGGGAACATCTGTCTGCAACCAGCAGACCGGCTTGGCACGTGGGCCTGAAGGGGTAAGGCTGCAGCTCACACCCTCCAGTACAGGAGCCTTTACTGACGATGACCGCTGACTGCATAACTGATACTAACTGTTAGTCATCTAGAAATCAGTGTCCTGAGATTTAATCTAAAATAAATAAAAAAAAAACATTATTCATCATTATTTCATCCACAGCAGGTATTTTTCACAACTTAAGGCTCAGCTGAACCACCCTTCATTTCAGCATCAACCTATGCAAGCAGAGTGGGAGAGGATTTTTCAGCCCTACTCACTAGACATTTGTCCTTCCAAACCTGTCATCTGGAAACCATGGAAGCAACTTTGCTCCCAGAGTGATCCCCACTGCTCTCATTACACGTTCTCTAACCCCAACACCATCAAACAATTGATCAGAAAACAGATGAAGACTCATCACCACAGGGCAGTTGTAAATATGAAAACACACATGCCAGCTCAAACTCCCACTCTGTTTACACGATGCCTAATAATAATACAAACACAAATCTGAATAGGACCTCCAAGTCATCACCTATACACAAATAACATCTACCACAACCATACTTGCTAACTGTACTTTGGTAATATTCAGTTTTTCCAACAAAACTTGAGGTTAAACTGTGCTTAGCCCTGTGCCTCAATAACTGTGCTTAGTTTCTAAGTTCTACAAGATTTTCCCCACAAAGAGAGTACATTATTAAAAAAGCAGGTAAAGAGGTGAGCAGCGGGTGCAACTCACAATGCCACCAGGTGAAAAGAAAACCAACAGGAGTTTGTCTGGATTGTTCTTTCCGTCTGAGAAGCAACAGTGTGGAGCTGGAAAAAGAAAAATACCTCACAAATACGTCCTATCAGATGCTAATGATACATTTTTTAACAAAAATCCATTGCCTCTTTAATACCGATACCCCCTATTGGCCACTTTCTTGTGGTTATCAAAGCAGAAATAGCGGGAGGGAGGAGAAGGAATTTCAACATAGATTTATGTTTCTCTTAGCATGCCAGCTTTCCTCATTCTCACACAGAGGTTTTAAGTAAAAACAACTCTATTGCCTGTGTGTTTGTAACACAGTCATTCCTACAGGTCTTCTGAGCAGAAGAGATTGGAAAAAGAATGCGAATGGTCCATAATAATTTAGTCAGAGCCACTGATGTTGAACAGCTATAAGCAACAAATACAACCACTCTGGATGCTCCTGTTACACAACATAAATATTTATTTTTTTCCTGCTATTATGCAAAAAATGCAGCTCAGCCCTGAGTTGAGACAATGAGCCTCCTGCGTATTTTAAAGAACTGCAGCACCCTTGTAACTTGTTACAGGTGAGAACTAGCTCAAGGGCTAGGCCTTCACTAGACATACAGATTTCTCACAAATGACTGCCACAGCTCTCCTGCAAACAGACGGTGTTTGAAGGGGAATCCAAACACTTTGAGTCCCAAAGCACAGCGGCACCAAAACCAACAGCTGAGTTTCTGTTTATTTGCAATATTTTACGAAGTGAAAGACAAAACCACCTGAAGAAGATAGCTCTGTGGGTTGTAGCATTAACAAATACCAGCAAAAAGGCCTGATCTTTGGTGGCAGCAGTAATCCCACCGGATGCCCACTGTACCAATTCCCTGGTGCCAGTAAGATATGAGCTGGGTCCATGGCCTTTGCCTCACTGGTCTCAGCCACAGGTTTCCACAGCTATTCATCTGCCTACTTACACAAAGCTTTTGGGGAGCAGCTTCCCCGTAGCCTCTACCCGTGCAGCAGGTTGGGTTGAGGAGGACCTGAGTAACAGGAGCCGCCAGGCTGGGACACACATGCGGATACAGGCACAAACAATGCCACCACGTGAGCCTCGCTTCCTTAGGAAGCCAGCCTAGAACCCACCCTTAACCTTCTCCCTGCTTCCAGCACGGCCACATCTTCTGCGCTGCTGATGCAATGTGAAACACAGGGCTGGAAAACAAAGGCACTATTGACTAACTTTTCTGCAAGATTAAGATGACTACACTAGCTTACAGTAAAGATTTCAATGATTTCAACACTGAGCACTAAGTAACAGGAATACAGCTTGGCAGTAAATCCAGAGATTACCTGTTGAAACATTAATGGCAAACACCTTTTGATGTGGGCTGCTTTATGTGGTGCAAAAGCCAGCACTGTAATTATGCACTTCCTTTCTATGAATCTAGTATTTAAAAGTAAAGTATTACTCGGGGGTGTGTGCACGCGTATGTGTGTGTATGTGCATGTGCGTGCATGTGTGTGTGCTACAGGAAATACTCTACAGCTGAGCCTGTGATTTACCAGTGTAGCTGCACGTAGTAAATCTGCAACAGGGGACCTCAGCCGTTTCATTCATCTGCACCAAGCAGAGGGCTAAAACAACTGCCATGCTTGAGACAATTGCCATTGTGAGTCACAGCAGCCAGAGTGCAAACATGTTTGCTGTTGGGTGAGTCAGACTATCACATCCTGAATTCACAAACCTTCCTATAAATAGTAATTTCCGAAATTGTTGTGTTTCTTTAATACAATACAATTTTAAGTGTGATGCCTCATCTATGAAGGCTTTCCTGACTACAAAGAAAATGTTTTTCGCCTTTTCTCTTTTGTTCCTGATTACATGTACCTACCTATGGTAGTAGGCTGTCTACGGTGACTGACGTGGTAACTGCGTCAATTCATACTTAGCAAAACACAAACATGGCCTTTTTAGGGTGACAAGTAAGAGACACCCCCAAAAAAAAACCAAAATAAAAAAAAAAAAAGAAAAGAAAAATAAAAGCAAGGACAGAACTAAACACAAGTCATAGGACCTTTCGCTTACTGTAAATTCTTTCTATATCAGCACTTCTTTGATGCTGTAATTGTGACATGCTTCAGCATGTTCAGCATTGAGAGAAAAGGAATGCCATGCTGGTATGGGACACAGACCAACTGAGAAAAAGGGTGAGAAGTGCCGGGCAAGTGATGAGAGAGGCTGTGGCAATGTGCTGCATGTGGGCAAGGAGGGACTGGGCCTGCTGCCGTGCTTGATAGTGTATGTACACATAGCAAAAGCATGGTCTCTGCTCCAGGGAGCGCTCAGCTTCAATACAGCATGCAGCAAATCACTCCTCCCCGCCATGAATGAGAACATACCTGGTAACAAAATTAATGCATTGTAATAACTGGTAATGATTATCCATGCCTTTAACTCAGGAAAGCATCTGAATCAGAAGTCATGCAAGAGCCTTGTGAAATAGGGCTGAACTTAAGGATATGACCAAATTTATTCAGGAGAGTGTTAATAAAGATGTGTGATGTCTCTGTGAGCAAGAAAAAAAAAATGTGATTTTATGTAAGGTTGTGAGGGGATGTCTCTAACTTCATTTTCAGTTAGGAATTTGTTCTCATCTTACACGAAAGGGAATTCAGACACATAAGAATCTCGTTACACCAAATCAAGACAGTCTTGCTTTCTCCTAATTATTTTGTGGAATAACCGCTCAGAAGTTCATTTCTATTACCTTTCTCAGGCAAAATAAAAGGCCTTTTAGAAAAATTTTATTGCTAAAACAATGAAAATCTCCTGGGAACGACTTCGTTATGGAAATGAAGTGACAGCTTCTTTTATCTAGCCAAGCAGCAAGTCTGCATTTATAAAAGGCATTCTGTGCACGAAATACAGTGAGTGGGAGGACATGAAAATGCTATTTTTAATCCAGATTTCAGCATTCCTCCCATACAGATCTCCTGGAATAATAACAGCAACAACAATAATGATAATTAATAATGCCAAAAGAGGAGTATCATCTTAAAGGTGAATGGCATGCCAGAAAGGAAATTGTAGGAAATTAAGGACCTGTAAGATTTCGGGACAAATGTAAGGTTCTTTCAATTAAACTGGCATTGTGCCATGAATTTCACAGGAGTTGAGATTTGCCCCTAAATTTTATACTGCAATTTGGGAACAAAAAGGACAATAAATTATCATTATGTGTAACATATGCTGCATCTCTACCATTTGTTTTCTTGTAATGATTGTTATTGTCAGAAATACCACTAAATGAGAAGTTAACTGTGGAGCTGCTGTTGTCACTAGGTTTGGGTAAGTGACCATGACAGCATTCAGACCTGGGGAAGAAAGTGAATCTTGAGAAAATCCAGGACCAAGAAATGAACAAAGGTAGGATGCAGATTTTGGCCCAAAGCTTAAAAAAAAAGAAAAGGCACTGGAAAGATCCTTTTCTGCTTTTCTGACCTTTGGACCTGAACCGCAGCAGCAAAGGCACTGAATTAATGTATATACAGCAAGTGTGCACCTCCCTACCAGAAATACACCGGTTCCAGTGAGCCTGGTCTGTAATTATCCTAGGGCAGAAGTTAGCCCTGATTATCCAAAGACTGTTATTCAGTTGTGCTATCACCTACCAGTAGTAATTAGGATGAGCCTTTGCATTTCACACCTAATAAAAATTAACAAGAATGAGCAGGCAGTAACAAAACGTATGGGAGGCACATGCATGCCGAGGTGCAACGTGAAACTTGCTGGTGCGATCGCACTTGGAGTAACCCCACCACTGGAAAGCCCCCATTTCACACGAAATTAGAGTAAGCTGGAAAAATCACAGTCTTTCCCTTCTTACACTCGGCAGCTCTAACACAGAAACACGTTTGAGTCTGGCACTGACTCATGTTTCAAACTCAGGAGCACCCTCGAACACACATGCCTGCAAGAGAGCCCCCCTGCACACACACATGCTGCACATCCCCTGCCTCACACTGCTGCCAAGGGGTACCAATCTTGTCAAAGTGATTTCCCCCACGTCTTTAGTCCAATGCAAACCCCTCACCAGCAGTATAGTACGAAACGTGCAAGAACCAGCACCCTTGGCATGCTACGCCCCAGTAAAATATCAGCCACCTAACTACTCAGGTACACTGTTTCCAAAGGCCATTATTTAAGGACTGTTCAGGGCACACTTGGAGGCACTTCCACTCTCTCACCGTACTACAAGACAAATTTTCATGCCATTAACCTTTATGTGCCTTTCATAGAGTAAAATTTAATGCTACTAAAATATAGAGTTCCAATTTGGTATTTTGATCACCTCCATCTGCTTCATGGGAAATGTATGGTGGTAAGAGAGAAAAAAAATATGTAGGACTGGAATAAGTTATCCCCATTTTCTTTTTTTGTCCACTGCTTGCTGCCAAACACGCTTGCTGCCGGTCACTTGCCTAGTTCGCTGCCAGTGAATGCTCATCTGGGCATGTCACCAATGTTTAACCCTCAATAAAATTAAATCGTAATAATACTTTGCACTCATTTGGGGATTTACATATTACGAACACTGTAAATAAAATAATCTGCACACTCCATAACACCCCTGCAAGGTAAGTTGAGTATTATTATTTATACATTATGCAAAGGGGAATTTCACTGGAGATGGGGTAATTGACCTGCCCAAAGCTATGCAACACAGGTGCTCCTGTTTCCTGGTTCTCTCCTTATTCCAGAAGACCAGTTTCAGCCTTTCCTGAAATTCAGAGACAGTTAGGTCCTGCCTTCATTTCTGCATCTTTCTGCTGCTGAGAGAAAGGAGGGATTAGGTCTCTGCCCAGGGGTACAAGTGGTATGTGGATGGCATGAGGGTGGCCCCCAGTTGCATTAGCTTGTGGTGGGGACCAGAATTGGCTGGACCTGCAGCACTCCTATTTCCACCTCCTTACAGCAAGTGAGGATTAGCTGCAGAGAAGAATTTGGTCTGGGTAACATTATGAGCCTCCTTCACAAAAGACAACTAAGTTTTAGTCTCTGAAGACACCTAGTACTGCAAGGAGGACAGCAGAGGAACTCAGTGGTGTATGGATACTGCACACTGCTTCTCATACTCCCCCTCCCTTCTCCTCAAACACAGATAAGGGTAAAATGGAGCAAATAAAGGTTTTATCCAGGATAAACAGTGGCAGGGCAGGAGCAGTACCCACTGCCTGCTCTTGTGGGGTGCTGCCACCCCTGCCAAACATTAATGACAGAAAAGGCAACATTGGGCTTGCCTGTAGCTGGTGCTCCCAGTGTGTCAGTTGCAGCTGAACTTTTTAACCACCTCTTTGAGGTGAAAACCCTCATGTCACAGGCTGGACAAAAGAGTAATGTAGTCAGAGATCCTGTTACAACACCAGCTGTTCATCCTGCACCACTGCCAATAGCCACAGCGTAGGTGGGACCTGAATGCACTTACTACGTCAGAAATCACAGTTTTCTATCTGTAAAAGATCTGTACCCTTCTGTGCAGTGACATGATTAAAGCAGAAACCTTACCTGCTAGCACTGCGGATGTAATTATCCACGTTAAAAAAAGGGCTTTTAATGGCAAAGCTCATCCCAGTTCACAGACCAAGTAAGCCCTGCTTTTGATCCAAGCAGTTAGATTGGAAAAGCACTTGAACACTTTGATCAGCTCCAGAGCTTAGACAAGGTTTAAGTAGAGGGGTTTATCTCACCTAACCTCTCACTTTTAACCACGTTGGGTTGGGTCACGGCCAGCTTAGTGTAACCAGATCCTCAGCCCTAGCTGCAAGTTTTGCTTGCCCTGAAGCACCAGTTCAAGACAAAGCCTCTTTAGTTATCCCTTTCCCCCCTCGGCATCGGCTGTAGCGCTGTTTGTTGGCACAGAAGGGCTGCGGTTATGGCAGTGCTGCTTGTGAGTGTTCCCCTTTCCTTTGCAGCCTTCGTGGCAGCCTATCTCCTGTATTCCTGGGGAACCCAAGAGTTCGAGAGGCTGAAGAGGAAGAACCCCGCTGACTATGAAAACGACCAGTGATTCAGTGAGCACGGATGTCGTTCTCCCGCTGTATTATCGCTTCGGTGGTGTTAAGCTTCTCCGCATGACCAGAAGGGTATTAAGAAGGCGATAAACCTTGTCTAATAAAACTTTGCCCTGTGATTTTGCGTGAAGTCTTGTGAGTCTTGGGATGCTTGAGGTGAGCGGCATCAGATCTGGGTCTGTTCTGTCCAGGGAGATAATCAATCGGGCTAAAGTTCTGTATGCTCGGATGCTTTTATCTCAGGGCATTTCTCAGTAGGACTAACACAGCGAGGGGTGCCTTCAGCTGGAGAAGACTTGAAATAACACCTCCTTCCTCCTTACTATTTGTCTTTCCATCGCTGGCTGCTGCCAGTGCCTCCAGCCTTGAGACCTGTGAAAGGCAACCAGCCCAGCTGCTGTGTGAGCTGGCTGCTGGTCAGGGCTGAGCATGGACCTCGACCCCTGTGCAGAGGCTTGTCCTTCAGCAGGAGCGCCATGCAGGGACAGTGGGCACACGCTGCACCCCCAGCGGGTGTGCAGTGCACCGGGAGCGGTTAGGGCACGGTGCGAGAAGGGGATTCTGCCTACATGAGAAGAGGCGGTCACGAGGAGCAACCGCGCCAGGGGTGTCCTCAGCTGGGGGTTTACAGATGGTGCCCGATGGCCTCAGCCGGGTCCCTTCCCATGGGAGACTGGACCAGCCACTATGTCAGGGTCCTTTCCAACCTGGGCTGTTCTGTGACTGAAATTACCCGCCTGCATTAATTAATTAACTGTAGTTCTGCTGTCGATTAGTATGAACAGAATCATAAGAACAAGATCCTTTAATACCTGAGGATGCTTTAAAAACAACCGCTTGTAGTAAAGGAACTGAAGTATGGGACGAAGAAACTCACCCTGTGGCTTTAAGTGAACAAGCTTCACTGTTCGCAGTCCAAACACCTGACTGGTTCCCTTATCCTACTTTTCCCTTTCAGCTGTCTCAAGCTCCTGCGCTACACAAAGCAATACGTTTATCTCCCTGACGTGCTGTTCCTGCAGCTGGTACCAAGAGTTTTATCTTATCCAGTGTGGGAATGACGTTTCCCTGGGTTCATTTCTTGGTGTGCTCAGTCCTGGGCTATCTGGAAGACAAGGATGCTTGGGCTCTTCCTGCAGGAAGATGGGCATTATGCAGTTTTTATAGCTGAATGCTGCATTCTTTTGGGGCTCTTAGCACATGGGACTAAGCTTAGTGTTAGGGCTGTTCCTACTGCTCCCACTCCAAGCACAGTGTGATGTCAGCATAAACAGGAGTAATACAAGTCCTATAATGGTTTGGATTGGACAGGACCTTAATCATAGAATAGTTCGGGTCGGAAAGGACCTTAAGATCATCCAGTTCTGACCCCCCTGCCATGGGCAGGGACACCTCACACTAAACCATGGCACCCAAGGCTCTGCCCAATCTGGCCTTGAACACCGCCAAGGATGGAGCATTCACAACTTCCCTGGGCAACCCATTCCAGTGCCTCAGCACCCTCACAGTAAAGAATTTCTTC
>JAVHNF010048008.1:0-10322 GCA_034783455.1 Micropsitta finschii
CAAAAATCCCCCCCCCCCCCCCCAACATGGTTTTTAAAGGCTTCTGTCATTGTTGCCTACGAACCGAAGAGAAAGGCGCTTTCTTTGTCATCCGGGGGTTTATGGCAACACCTTAACGTGTCGTTTTCCATAGGTGAAGCAGAGGCGCACAAAGCAGCCGCGTGCCAACGCGTTCCCCCCCCCTTCTTTTTCCCCGCCGCCACCACCACCGGCAAAATAAATGGACGGAGGAACGCGGGGAGACCGTCCTAATCCGCCGGCAAAGCAGGCGAGGACGGTGCGGCGGGGTAGATATCGCACGGCTCCTGCCAAGCCCCGCGTGGGCTATTGTCCCGCCACCCCTTTTAGATGTCATTAAGGATTTTTCGCATACAACCAAACGAGCGGGGAAGGGGGGGGTTGGTGGTGGTGGTGGAATAAAATGAACGTTGCTCGTTTTCTTACCCAACCGGTTGGAGAAGCCATGACGAGGCGGCGCGGGGGGAAAAAACGCGCGGGGTAAATTAAGGAAGTATGTTAATTCTGTTAATATCACAGAGGGGATGGCGGGCGGCACGGGGAGGGGGGACAGAGGGAGGTGTGCGCGCTGATTTTCCGCCCGAGGAAGGAGGTGGCAGAGAAAGAACTGGGGCATGCCAGCTCCCGTTATTGTTCTGCCTTCATCGGTAATTAGCAAGATAAGGAGGGGACGGCGTGAGGGAGGCAGCGTGGCGAGGACAAGGCAGCGCTGCACCCTACTTCATGCCCATGCGGCCATCTTACAGGCGGCGCTTGCCTCCCGCAAAATGGCCGCCAGGGCCCACGCTGCCTCGTGCCAGCGGCCAGCCTTGCCCTGGCGGGCTCCCCTCGGCCTGGCTGAGGCGGCTGGCACCCAGCAGTGGGTGGCAGCGGTGGCAGCCATCCCGCTGGCACATAGGGAAAGGGGGGCACTGGGACCGAGGGTGTTGCCATGGCAGGAGAGCGGCCATCTTAGCGCGGGCTGCTCTCATGGCACCAAGGCGCTGGCTGTGCAGCACTGCCACAGGCTTCCCGGCTGGAACAATCACGATACGCTTCTCCTTCGCAAGGCGACATTGCCCAGGGCCTGCGCGCTTGCTGTGGTTTTCCCCTTGGGCATAAGCGGTGCGGGAGCTAAAGCAGGGTTAGCCCCACTTTTGAGGTAAAATGTGTCCCAGTAAGGCCCTGAAGCTGCTGGGCATTGGGCTGGCCCTGGGAGACATGGACTGAATAGGTACAGCGAGACGGGTACAGCAGCACGGAGAGCCAGGAGGGGAAGCATTGCCTGCGAGGCACTGGGGAGCGAGTTATGGACAAGTTCTGTCTTTCCATGGCCAAACCAAAGTCAATCCCAAACCGAAACTGCAGAGATACCGGTAAAGATGTGAGCTTCCTAAATCTGAATTTAAACCAGGATCAGTTATAAAGAAAAAGCACAGTTAAACGGGCACCACAGACAAAGCTACACCGGCATTTCCCACTCCATGGGAGCTTTACGGTGTTGTTCCATTCTCCACATGAGCAACGCCAAATGCCAACCAAGGAATCCGTGATCCGGGGCTGTCCTCACAACACTTACAGCAATTACTGACATTAAAGCAGCATTTGAGAAGCGTTTCAGGTGTCTTTAGCCACGATGGGGCTATTTCACACCATGTAATAGGCACACAGTGGAAGTTGGGCATTGCTCCGGTGCTGTGTGGAGAACCAGAGCGTGAGGGTGATTGCAAGCGCACGCAGGCAGGGCTGTGTTATACATCTCGGTTAGACAGTGAAACATAAGGGATGGCAGGATAGCTGCTCCACTCCGGGGTTGTCTACACGGAAAACCACACCATTATAATGACAGCACTATAGGTCAACCACTACTGCTCCTCACCACGCTGGTGCACAGCTCCACTCTGATGCTAGCCTTCTCCAGTTTAGCTTAAACTGCTTCCAGTGTGACATAACCGGTATACAGGAGAGTCCTGCCTTCTGCCCCAGGAAACATCCATGGAGGTTGTGCACGTACGGCTCCTTGCTTTCAAATCCACCCCCCGACCGTACGTCTGTAGCTAGACCTGCCCCTCGGCTAACCTTTCTGTACTGCGCACACTTCTGGGCTGTTCGCAGTGCCCGTGAAACACTATTACACCCTGCTTCCCTTGGGTGCTAATCCTGCTTGTCAACCCAAAGGCAGAAGCAGACGGTGGCTCGGCATTTTGATTACGTTGTGATCTGTTTGAACCTTCCAGACTCTTTTGATGTCTGTGCAAATTTGAAAGGGGGAGCCTTCATCCTCCACAATGAAACTCCGCTATGGCACGGTGAAAACATCTCGGGACTCCTACGTCCGTAGCCCCGGCCAGATTTGGAGCAGGGAGGGGAGTTATAGATCCTCCAGGAAGAGCCTGAATTTCAGACCAACCAGTTCTGGCCCTGAATGGACAGCACCACGGGGACAGCATGCATCTTCAAACAAATGCATGCGTAAGGGCAGTGTGCGCATGCACAGAGACACCAGATTTATACAAATAGATGCATTCATAGGAAAATGCAAATAGCATCCTCTTCCGTCCCAGGCTCCCTTCGAGCTCCTGACATCCCAAGGTTTCAGAGGAGTACAACCGAGCCTCAGATCAAACATTAGCCCTGCGGGGGTTCCCTCAGGGAAGCAGCCGTGCACGGGGGTCTTTTCCCCGCTTCCATGCGAGGTTTCCCGACCCGGCCTTCCTTGGGTGCTGTGCTCTGACACGCGTACGACACACGCATGCATGCAGAGCCTTGCTAAAAGGCGCTCTGGGAATTGAGCTCCCCTTCCTCCTCCTTCTAAATCAATTGTTATAAACCAGCTTTTGTTTTATTTTTAACAAAGCGACAGAAATAACCTCCACGCACAGCCCTCGCCGCTCCCACAGCCCTGCCCTTTGGCACAAAAAGCCGGCAGGGGCCCCGAGGACATGGGCATGGGAAGGCAGCGGGGTAAGAAAGACTGGGAGAGGTGCACAGAAATCTGCTTCTCCTCTCTTGAGCCCATTGAGGCAGGCAGCGGGATGGAAAGGGGGCTGGTTGGTGGGTAAGGAACTCCCAGCCTCCCCAACCCAATCTCTGGCTGGCGCCTTCATCCCCTGCCCTTTGAGGTGCCCTCTTCCAACCTGCTTTTTACCTTGTGCTCTGCAAACCGTGGTTTCTCTTGCTCTTCGGTACCAGCAAGAGGTGAACCCCACATCACCACTGCAGCAATTGATGGGATGACGTGCAACTTGTGACAGCCTGAGCTCTGCCTGCCTGTGGCACAACCCTGGCCCCAGCTTAGCCCAGGACCTGTCCCTCCTCCTGCCATCCCGCTCTCCCAGGTCCAGGACTCAAGACATATGGAGACATCTCTTGATGTAACCTATCAGTGGGTGAGTGGCAGCTGAGCAGGTACTGAGCAAGACGTGGGGCCAGACAGCAGCCAGGGGGGAAGGGCTGCGACTCGCCTCCCAGCGTCGCCATGTTTCCCCTCGCCCGCCTCGCCGCTGGGGGTACCCGAGAGGGCCGTTGGACCTGCCTGCCTCCCTCCCTCTCTTCCTCCTCCTCCTCCCGCTGGCTGTAGTGGCGGCACCGCCGCCGTGACGGGGAGGGGGAGCAAAGGCGCAGCCAAGAGGCGGAGGCGAACAGCCTGGAAGAGACACGCCCACTGCGCATGCTCCAACTCACACCTCCCTCTTCCCTCCCCCCTCCGTTTTACCGTCACCGCGCCCGCGGGCGGCGAGGGGGGTGGGCACGGCGGCGCCACCTAGCGGCGGCGCGCAGCGCACCCCCAGCCTCGTCCTGCTTCAGGTGCAAATGCCAATGCCCTGGCCCTCCCCGGTTTCTTAGGATAATAGAATTACCTAGGTTGGAAAAGACCTTTAAGATCATCAAGTCCAACCATTACCCCAGCACTGCCAAGGCCACCACTAAACCATGTCACTAAAGGCCTCGTTTACACGGTTTTTGAACATTTCCAGGGACGGTGATTCCACCACTCCCCTGGGCAGCCTGTTCCAATGCCTGAGCACCCTCTCTGTGAAGAAATTTTTCCAATCTAAACTCAGCTAGGGCAGCTTGAGGCTGTTACCTCTTGTCCAATCATTTGTTGTGTGGGAGAAGAGACCAGCCACCTCCTCATTCAATCCACTTTTCACGTTGCTGTAGAGAGCAATAAGGTCCTAACTGAGCCTTCTCCAGACTAAACAGCCCCAGTTCCCTCAGCCGTTCCTCATCATATTTGGGCTCCAGACCCTTCACCAACTTCTTTGTCCTTCTCTGGACCTGCTCCAGCACCTCAATGTCTTTCTTGTACTGAGGGACCCAGAACTGAACACAGTATTTGAGGTGTAGCCTAGCAGTGCTGAGTACAGGGGATGATCAGTGCCATGGCCCTGCTGACCACTCTATTTCTTGTCACAGCGTTCCCCACAGCGTTCCCTTTTAAAGCCTAGCCTGGGAGGTCTCCCTGCCATCTACTTTGGCCCCTTCTCCTAAAATCCCCCACAGCTGCTCAACACGCTAACTGTGCCGGCAATTTGTGGTTGAGTGGCACGAAACCACCATGCACATGTGCAGGCAAGCATGCATGTGCTCGGGCAGCAGGCCTCGTTTGAAAATTAAAAGCTGCAGTGGCTGTTGCCACTGAGCTGGGCCCTGGGGAGCATCTGCCCTGCAGAAGGCCTTTCTGTGACTCATTTCTCATACACGGGCTGGCTTACACATGTGCATGGCCCTCGGGGACAGTCTGCCAAAGAGAGATCCTCGGAGGTGTGATGTGTAGCAGAAAACCAAGCACAGGATGATGATCAGTTTTCAGTAGAATAACATTTCTGAGTGGGTAAGGGTGTTGGTTTTGGTTTATTTTCCCCCTCTCTTCCACAGCTTTGCAAAGCTGAGCCCAGGAGTGGGAGCGGAGCTAGGCCTCGTGCTTCCACAAAGTTTACAGAGTTCGAAGCTAAAAAAGACCTTGTACGTCATCACCCATGACCTGTATTTTGCAGGCCATTACATTTCACTCAATTACCCTGTGTTGTGATCAGTGGCTGACATTAAACCAAAGCCTTCCCGGCTGAAGGAAGTTCAGCCACTGAATGCTACAGGGACAAGGAAGGCAGAGTTGCCATAAGGAAATAACTCTCAGTTTCTGAAAAGTAGGAGAGATCATAGTGAGTTTAACAGTCACAGCAAGAAACAGCACTGGCTCAAAGGGAAAAAGGATGTTAGAGGTCGGTCTTTTCACATAACAGTATCATAGTATCCATTAAAAACTTGTCCTTTATGATTACAATATGTTCTCAGTAGAGGCACTTAAAATACAGGCCCTGAGCTTAAACTTCTGTCCAAACTCCCCTCATATCTACAAGTGCTAGTTCTTCATGTTTGACATGGAACTCTTGGGTTTTGCTATGACAAATTCAGTGGCCTACTAGTTCAAGAAAAAGTCGGGTGCACCAGAGAACAATTCTTGACATTCTTTGGAACAGCCCCTAGCTGAAGAGAAAATCATCAGTTACCACAACAACAGTGATGCCACGATGTCAGGTTACTTTTGACAAAGCTTTTTGATGGGTTATTAAGATAGTATTCCCCACAAATTTCCACTAATCACATCATGTTTTTGATTTGTTAAAAGGCTTAATTTCAGATTGCATGCAATCTTTGTGTTGCTACTGGAAAGCATAAAGAATCAGATGAATACCTATATCTTCTCAGCAATTTAAAGAAAAGTGTTGACGAGCAGTAGTTCAAGTTGAGTATACTGTGAATAAGAGCAACTGCTAGGCTGTCCCTATAATGGATTCATTTTTTTAATGCAAGTTTAATGAAACAGGTACTACATTCTTTTACACTTAGCGAAGTCTGAAATATCATAGGTTTTATAACTTAGTAAATGACTTTGCACAGGAGATTTCCTGTGCATTATATTATCCATCATGTAACTATTTTGAAACTAGCAATGGGGAACTAAACAGCATATCTGCAGAATTCATCTTCCACCATCAGCTCTTTACAGTCAGGTAACAGGCCTGTCATGGGTGATGTTCAGGAAGTTTTCCACCAGGAACACCATGTTCCTTTCTCCCCCACTTCTGGTAAGAAAAACATTATTTCTAGTGCTGATTTTGACGAAAGCAAAGAGGCTTTTTTGCTCTTCATTGTCTTCACACCATATTACTAGTCCTGGGATTTGATTCACAGCATCTTGCGTAAGGGAGGCTAGCAGCAATACCTTTCTCAATCTCACTGAAGGGCAACTTGCCCTCTTTTGCAGGAGGCACCTGAGGCGCCAAGAAGCCATCAGGCTGCCCCGCTTGCAGGCAGGCACTGCTTGCCCAACTCAGCTTTCCCTTGGGTTAGCATGAATGGCCCATGGCTGGCAGAAGCAGGTAAGTCAGCACAGCATCCCTACTTAAGACACCAACATCAGGACAGCTGGGATATAGAGAGGCTGCAACTACACTTGTACATGGTCTACCAGGTGTTAAAGTTGTAGGTCCCCCCTTATAGCAATGCATGGGCACACACTAATAAATCAGTCTGTTTTAAACTTCTTTTTGATCTGAGCAGCTAAGGTACAACACAGGCATGACCCATGCTTATCAGATACTGTGTAGAAAGTCCTGGAATTAGCACTCTGGAGGCTGCTAACATTATCAAGGTTGTGAAGGGAAAAAAAAAAAAAAGAAGGAAGCACTGAAGCTGTATTGCCTTAAGTTTCTCTGCCTGAGTGCTGTGCCAGATCTAGCTCTGTTCCTATAGATACAAAGGACAAGAAATTGGAAGCACTACAGAAAAAATCGATCACAGCAGCACCCTTTTTCTACCCATGCAGATGTATATGAAAGATCACACTGTTGAGTTTGGTCAGATCACAATGTGCACACAGCCTAGCACAGCAGCTAAGCTGAGCTAGTGGCAAGCTGTCATTGCAAGCAGCCCTTCTATTCCCTGCCCCCAGCTGGATCCTTGATCCCCCTAGTTCCTATGTGATGGTATTTACATTTGTCTGACTCTTCAATGAGACCTAGAGAAGTTTAAAAAGTAAGTCTGGAAGGAAAAGAAGACAGTGGACGCTCTTCAGTGAGCAGACACAAGTGTAGCAGACAAGAGTAGGAATGCAGAAGGAAGACTTATGGGTGCAGCACAAGAAAAAACTGCATGGGTGACCATTCTGCAAACTGGGTCACACATAGTGGCTGTGACTAGAAAAATCTTATCAGAGATGCACAGAAAGTACCATAGCTGGGGAACACCATAAGCCTTAGAATGTCAGATTGAATTTTGCAGAAAAGAGGCAAACAACAAGGCTCACATGGCTTGTGAAGATCAGAGCTGGGTGAGGACTTAAGTGCAGGGAGCTGCTGCCTCACAAACTAGCACATGACCTCAGTGTGGAGTACCTCTCCTGTACAGGACATGGGACTTTCACAATGTGGAGCAGGAGAGCATCACTTTACTTCAACATACAGACGCATGTACCTCATGCTCCATTTGCTTTAAGACAGTCCTGAAGAGGCAGTAGCATGGTGCAGCTGATACACAGTCAGGGTACACCAAAGTAAGTGAATATCCAAGGTGCACAACCTGTCTGGTGTAAAGAAAGAAACGATACACAAATACTAAGTCTGATGCCAAACAGAAAATGAGCATCACTCAACTTGCAAGGCTACCTCCATTTAGTGCTACACAAAACAGCAGTCAGAACTCAGAAAGGACACGTTATACACCCCTGGCAGCATGACCATAACAGCATCAGGATGAGGGAAAATACTATATGAATCCCAAGAGAAAAAGCATGCAGACTGAAGCTTCATGTGGCACAGAAGATGCTCCTTTCAATTATAGCACAGACTTCTGAACACACCTCAGACAAGCAGGTCATAGCAGACACACCAGTAGAATGAGTAGCCTACACAGGGCAGACAATACACTGCAGTTGCCTTGCAGCAAAGCTGGTGAAGAGAGTTAGAAGAGTGGGGAAGCTGTATCAGGAAACAGCTCAGAAAAATCCATTTATGTAGCACTTGCCTCACAGACAACCAAGTTGGGAAAAAAAAAAAAAAAAAAAAGAGGAAAAAAGAAGAGAGCAATTAATTGATAGGAGGCAGGAGATGAGGGAAGCTTATACGTAAAGCAGGAGCTCAGAAGGTAGGTAAGCAGCATGATCACTGCTCAGAAAACATACAAGGTTCATTCTCTTATAGATACAAACAAGTTCATTACATAAGGGGACACAATTATTTAATTGCTATGGACAAAGAAGCACTTCTTGGTCCTGGTGACTGATCATGGCAAGAATTAGGAGCTCAGGAAATCTCCCTTGCTGTGTTTTGAGACCCAATGGATGGTCAGGCTCAAATTACACCTGAGTGATAGTTGTTGGGGTCAACTGCCACAAGATGGATCCTGAACAGCACTGCATGAACTAGATGTCTTGGCAAGTTCACTTTCAGGGTAGCAATGATGCTGTACAGACGCAGATGTAGCGAGACAGAAGCTGCAAGAGAGCATGACCCAAAGCTCAGCTCTCAGCCAAGACCTCATGAAAATAGACCTAAGGGTAAAAACTGAAACCAAAATGAAGTTTAGTATCTCTGAAACACTTGACCTGACTAAACATTGAAAGGCAACAAAATAACATGCCCATATCTGAAGTATTAATTTACTTCAAAGGCTATTAGCAATTGTAAACTGGCAGCATTTCTCTGATGACCTTGAAACATGCAATGTGACAGAGTAGTAACTGCACCCATGCTTACCTTGAATCTACTGCTGAAATACAACTTCAGTAGACATTCAGGGGGCTGTAACTGGGGTGGAAGCCTTGCTCTTGAGGCAGGAAGAGCCAGTAGGTTTTTGCACCATGATCAGTAAAACAAAGAAATACCTAAGCTGGGAAATTAACGTCTTGCAGGAGTTTGCCTTTGTGAAAATTTGAAACAGTATCTGGTAGAGGAACAAGCTACCCTAGTAAGAAATAACCTGTCTTCTAATAAAAATAGAGGAGACAATTTGTTATTGTCACTACCAGTGAGGCAGCATTTACAGAGAGAAATGCTGTTGCCAGTCTCACGATGCCTCCAGAGTATGCTGTTGAAATATTACAGTTTATATTCCTGTTTCAAAAAAAAAAAAAAAAAACAACCAAAACTATGCAAACTTGATTTCCTATGCACAGCAGATTATTAACACAGACACACGGAATGGAAACAGAAATACAGAGTCCTCAGGCCAGAAAATGGAAGAAGATAGAAGACATCAGCCAAGTTGTTGAACTCTGGTTTCTAGGTGGAGCACAAAAGGCAAAGATTTTGTAAGATCCATGTTCATGATTATGGGAAAGACAGAAGGTAAAATGCTTTCATATCCCTGTTAGAAACAGCAAAACACTGGAACCAAAGAGAAATACTGCCTGGCAAGTGGCTGTGATATATAAGGTGAAAATGAAGGCCTAAAAGCAGCAGTGGAAACGAAAGAATAGCTCTACCTGAATGCAAGCCCAAATATTTTTCCTGCTAACCACACAAGCCACCTCTCTGCTGTAAACAAGTTCCAGTAAGATCTGTGAACTAGCACCAGCATGGTGGTTGCAAACCACTCTCCTGCCCTAAGTCAGGTAACTAATTTTAGTTGACCAGTACTGTGCTTATGCCTTTTCCCCACTTAGTCCAACCATATTGCTGGTACCAGTTGACTGGCAGCAATAAGTGTGAAGATAAAATTGCAAAGAGGGTGTTCAGATACTTGCCATTAGGGAAAAAAAAGCATGCATGCAGTTCCTGAGTGGTGAATTGTATCCAAAAACATGTTAATAGCCAGATATAATGCTTTGATAATGCACAGAAATATGGATCCTTGCAAATACCAGCACCTCTTTACCAAGAAGGTATTTCACCTCTAAGGGGTATCTTTACTTTCCAATATGCATCGAGGCCCATTGAAGCAAAGGTTATGTGCAGTAACAGCACCAGCAGGATACTAGCAAAAGAGTAACCTCCTTGAATGTCCTAACAGCCACTAACCCTCAGCAGGATGCCAGTATGCAACAGCCTGTTGAAGAGCAAGTTCACATGGACCCTCAGTGTTAATCACTTTGTTTCAACCATTTTTCATGGAAATGAAGCTGTATGTGTTACAGATAGGCAGGGTTTGGCCCATGGGGGAATGCTGCCTTGGTACACAGCCAAGGGAAGTGCTGGATTAGGAAGGGGATACCCAACATACTTCATATTTCAAGAACTGTAGGCTGTATGACTGTCGTGGTTTAAGCCCAGTCCGTAAATTAGAACTTCCCCCTCCCCCCCCTTTCTTCCCCCTGCTCCTGG
>JAVHNF010048016.1:8798-21517 GCA_034783455.1 Micropsitta finschii
TAATACTCTAAGTGTAGTTTTAAGTCCATGTTGAACAGATCATTGTAAAGGTAAGATACAGAGACTTGTGATGTTGATAATTGATATAAATAAAAAGCACTACACTATGCTTGTATCTGGCATTCTGGGATTATTATCAGGTGTCTAATCAAACAGCTGGGAAAGGCACTGCTTAGTTATTTCGGCTACGCCTAATTCTTCACTGTAGTATCTTTTTTTCCTCTTGGTCAGTTCTGTGAAGCAGGTAGGTATTTAGTATTATTTCTACAGATAGTACATTTGTTTGCATATAGAACTTTTTGAGAGACTTGTTATGTACTTGGTAGATATTCAAAACTCTAGTGCTTAGTGCATTGATGTCAAGTATATTGTGGCATGCACTGGCTCTTCTTTCTAGGGAGGAGGAGGACGAGTTCTTTTATTGAGCAAACTATTCTTTGTTTCTAAGGACATCAAACAAACTTAGAAAAAACAATTTAAAATGTATCAAAACTTGCAAAGCTTTGCTGGTTTAAAAAAAAAATTAATTTAAAGTGCTGTTAAAAAGCATAATTTTCTGTTCCATCTAAGACTGTGGTAATGCTCATAGGGGCCAAAGAATTCTAGGAGGAGCTTGGAATACAAACAAGGTCAAATCAATGTTTGTCCACATTTAACTATAAGAATAAATCTAACTGTCCAAGCATTGTGAGTGCCTCAGGTTTTGATTTAGAAAGGAGAAATCATCTGCACAAAATCGGTAGGTTATGAAGTGACATCCCTGAAGCTGGAAATAGAAGTTTGGGTTTCATCTTTTTTGGGCACATGGCCTATTGCAAGGTATTTTAGTGGGGTCGATAAGTAATACAGCTTAGTGTTCAGATTACCATCTAGAATTATTGCCTATGGCTTTATAAACCAAGAGAAACTAACGAAATGGGGAGCACTGTGACTTAAGTTAGTAAATCCATAGTGGGACATTTCCAGTTTTTTTTTTTTAGAGGGATTAATTTTATACTGTGAAAGATAAAAAAAACCCTGAAAACCCAACCAAAACCCAATTTCCCTGTTGTACTGACTTGTCAAAAGTAACAAAATTTTCTAATTACTTATCCAGGTCTTTCACTTATCCATCTTATAGGTAGCATTCTGAGCATAAGTTAAGCCTTTCAGCACTGAGTCAGATGTTGCCTTTTAACCCTATTTTAAATATAGTGAGACAATAAGAAACCAAGCATTATGATCTGTTTTCCTCTTCTCTAATTGTCCTCTTATCTGGGCCTATGTACAGTAGAAGAAATTAGACAAATATTTCTTTGAACCTGAACACTTGAGAAAATTACATTTGCTTTTTAGGCAGTACGCTATTCTGTATGACCCTGTTGAGTACCTGGCATGGATCTAAATACTCACAATGCTCAGAAACGCTGAACAGCTTTTCCGCTGCAAACATCATTTATCAAAGCTGTAATAAGGGCAACTTGCACAAATGACTTGAATACAATGGCAAGTCTGTAAGCTTCCATTGCTTCGGTGAAGTTGTTTCTAAAGTTGTTATAAAGCAAAGGGTAACTTTCCCTTTTATTGTCTTTCACAGATCTGGTTGACTACTACAGACATGAACTTTAACCTTGTAGGCTATTGTTCTTACCAAATTATAAAATATTTATGAGTGGCTACAAGACACAGCCTTTTTTGTTTTCTTGTAAGATTCTCACAGCAGAGTGAAGTGATCAAATTTTTATCCTAAATCGTGAGGGTTTATGACTTGAAGCATTCTGTAGGTAATGGTTGCACTTGTAAAAATAACAAAGGAAAGGCAGTAAAGAACAAGATTTGCAAATCACATGAGGCCTCATCAAGTAGCAAATATCTTTGCTGGCGACTTTTAGTAATGAGAGAAGTCAGAGTGCCTTGACCACTTGTTGCCTTTGTTCGCATTACAGGACAGTCCAATGCCCATATATTAGACCTTTGTTAGCCCAGCTCTCTCTCAGACGGGTACCTTCCCACATGTGCCTTAGCCCTGGTAAAAACAAAGGCTATGTGACATGACCTCTTTTCCTGTGCACATTTTAGCCTGGAGCTATTGGTCCAGCCTGTCTTAACTGACGACAGTCTTCCAGGTGCTGTTCTGATCTTAATCTTCTGGCTGAACCATAGGCCTAACATGGTAAGCTATAAATCTCCCTAGGTCACTGAGAAGTCTGCTGGTGTCATTTCTAATTGACCTCAGGGAAAAGAGACCCACTTAGTTCATAATTTCCTAGGTTTACAGATTCACAGGCTGGCGTTTCCAAAGCAGTGTTGTGACTTTTTGGTAATAAATTACACTGAAAAGCCTTCAGCTACAATAATTTATGATCTTTCTGTTGCTTTTATAATGCATGTTAATTGGAGGAAAAAAATTATTTATAGAAAGATTTCAATGGAGTACTGGGAGAGAAAAATAGCATTGGAAAGCCAGGGTTTTCTATGAGTAAATTCTTTTGTCTAAACATATTTAGAGTTTTCCCCACAGTGGTAAGAAGAAATAGACTGTGGTATTGGAGGAAAGAGCCAGAAGTTGCATAACGGTACACTTTGCAGTATATGTCATGGTGCTTGTTGTTGAATAGCACTGCATTTTTATGCTGTGGGTTGAGCACGGGGGGCAGATCTTTGGTTGCGCAGATCAACCTAGCACTAACAGTTTTTGTAAGTTGTGGCAGAGCTACCTCTGCACAGAAGTTGCTCTGAAAGGATATGAAGAAATACCTAAATATCCAAAAGAAAAGAAGTTCTTGGTCAGTTGTACGTGAAATTGGTGCTTTGACAGAATAGGAAAACGTTTTGCTTAATCCATTATCATACTTGAAATGTTATTAGGAGTTAGGAACTGATTCACAGCTCATTGAAAGATTCCTGGTGACCTCGCTGTCAGCAAAACAAAGATGTTTAATTGCTAAATATTATTTCAGTTACATCATTCAGAATTTTTTGAAAAGGGAGAATACAGTGAATCTCAATTATTAGCATAAATTTGCTATTAATATTTGTGCTTTAATACAAATCTCTCCTTTTTTCTTCTACCAACATTTTGAATGCACATGCATTTGTAGTTAAATGTTATTTTGATGTGGAATAACACGGTATTGTACTTTTTAAAATCTGAACAAGAATTTCATACTGAGTCACAATTTATGTAATTCCTTGAAAATTTCAAAATTGTTAGCTCTGATTCTTATCAAACTAGATTTTCAGCTAACATCATGTATTGAGTATCTTACTTTTTTGCCCATTTTCCAGCAGTGTTCTGGGTTTAGTTACTGCTTCAGAGCTAATCCACAATTGCATTGTTTTATCATGATTCTCAAATCCTTTGGCAACTTTTCCAGAAGGCTTTTTGGGAAAGCTGTGCTGTGTAAACATTTCAGATGTGATGCAAAAAAATTTTGTACCCATTTCTGAAGAATGAAATACTAGGCATAACCATGGTACTTTTACCTTTTAAGTAAGAGTGAAGCAATTTGGAAAGCTGCCTTTTATCTGTTCTGGTTTTCAGTATCAGCTTTACGATATCTTTAAAAGGTACTTTGGCACCTTTCAAAAATACAGCACTAATTTCCTGATAGACAAATGAACTTTACTATTAGGTTTGTTTTGGGGAGAATGATTCATTTATTCAGTTCAGTGCTACTGACTGTTTTCAATTTGTTATTGATTCCTTATGGACTGTCCAAGTCACAAGCTATTTCTTAAGAGTTGTGCCACTATTTAACTTGGCATTTCTGACCCAAGCTTAGCTCATAGACAAAGCTGTGGATCTAAGACACTTATATTAATCAGTGTTCAGTCTAGTCTTATGCTTGTGGATTACATTTCTATTCCAAAAATGTTGCTGGAATGGTCTAAGTAAGACACAAAAATAAACACACTGAGCAACGGAAAAATAAATCTAATCTTTCAGCCACCTTTCTTCTCTGTATGGTCACCTTTCTTTTAATCAGTTAATTCTGTAACAGATTTCTTCCAGAGAAATGCACAGAGAGGACAAGTCATGATGTACCCTGGGCTGGGAGCATGATTTGGAACCAGCACATATGTGAGAATGAGGATCCATGCGTGCTCTGAAGTAAAAGTCTGCTTCCTTCCAAATTCTGCTCAGAGAGTTTGTTGTAACCTTCCCATGAAATACAATTTTTTCAGAGTTAATTCCCTGTAGTAATTGCTGCAAATACCTGCTTAATGTTAATATACTTACAGTCTGATTTTAACTGAGGCACAGAAGTTTATCCTACAATGTTTTATAGCCCATGTGAGGCCCTTGGTTATATCTACTCAGACTGTTTTCCTATGATGTTCTTTGGTGCCTGGCTGTTGAAGATCAAGTAACAATGCAGCAAGTAATTAGGAAGATTGTAGCCTGTCACTTGCCATAACTGTCCCTTAGTTTAAAATTTAATAAGGTGATTTAGCAAAATAGCAGAACAAAAAGAAAATGTAGTCTAGTCACATGCAGAAATACTAGTAGAGGCTGAGAATATGGATCTTAATGAGCAGTTAAATATATAACGAGGAGAAGGTTCATTATGTGTATGTCGAAATGACACACATCTCTACCACTACCAACTCTAGCTCTCCTTCTCACTCTGATAATCTGTGCTTCTGCTTTTTCTGAATGTAGACAATTTCAAAGGTATTAAGATGCCAAAGTGCATATTTAGTAGGATTAACAAAAATATTCAGTCTATTTAGGTAATAAGCTCACTTAGAAACAGGTCACTGGGCAGCTTTGTCCCCTACCCACACAACCTGGAATCTACCTCCTGGAGACCAACACGCCATGAGTCACAGGAGTGTTGTCTGACAGTGTTTGCTATGGATAAATCCCAGTTAGAAAGAAGAAGATGCTTTCCTATGAAAAACAGAGATGAGTGTTGGGTTAAATCACTGATGCTACTATTTAGTGCTGTCAAGGAATGCTCCAAGAAGGGCCCAAGTTTCTGTGTTATTTTGATGACAAGATCATTTTCCTACAGTTAAAAAGGGAGAGAGCTGGTGGCAGTCTCCTTGGTGTTACTTTTTATCCAAACCCACTTCAGCTGTTCAGGTTGAATTCAGGCTTCAGTCCTTGAAGCCATGCATCATCCCTATTAATGTGCTTAATGTACACCTATGTTGGCATAGGTGTACATGCACGCACAGCCAGTTAAAGGTCTGACCTCTCCTCTTACAAGATTTAAGGGCCGAGAAGAAAATTCCCTCTAAGGAGTAAATGTAATGACATTTTGATCCCTTGAGAAATGCTGTCGTAGCCCTGCCTAGATTCTCGCACTGTTTTGAGTTTATTTTTAGCTCAGGCATTCTTGAAGATTAATAAGCATGATGTTGCTGAAATTTCTCTGCCAGCATAATGTTACCTGAAGAAAGTATGGCGTAGTTTAGTAATGAAGCTGAAATGATGGCTTCGGGAGAAATACATACTACAGATTTCACAATGAAAAAGGCCTATTTCAGTTTTGTTCTACCAGTGGGCTTTTGACTTGATATTTCAGGAAACTTGCTAGTGAATGAGCCACAGGTAAGTGCTTAACAAAAATTGCAGTTTTGTAGTAGTGGGAAAAGTAGTGGGAAAGTAAAGGGAAGTACAATAGAGAGGCAAATTGTAAATGCACTTCTCTGCTCGTTAACAAACATATCCCTGTAGCACAAGCCCAGTATGTATGGAAAAGCAAAAAGGCATTTACTGAAGCTAAAATCTGAAGCTGATGCAAAAGCAGAAAAATTATGTTTATCTCAAGTTCAGAACACTGAATTCTAGTTTTTGTGAGGACTTTTAGTGAGTAAGTATACTGACCTGCAGCAGTTCCACTTAAGTCACTGGCGTTCCTCTGGATTTAAAAATTCAGGAGCACTTTAAAAGAAAACTTTTAACTATAATGTCAACTGCAGAAACTGGCAAACGGGATTTTTGTATCTAATAATGCTTGAAAATAAAAAGAAAAATATCTTCACACATTGTCTAATTTGGTGAAATATTCTTCTATTCCTACCTACTTTTTTATGATATAAAAGTTGTCTCAATTTTTACTACCTTTATTCTAAATAAGTCATGTGACCTTTTTTTGCTTCTGTACTGCATAGGTACACCTTTAAAAAAAAAAAAAAGGCAAACCTAGTTGTGTACAACTGAACCTGGCAATTATTTCTGACAAACTTAACACCAGAGACTTGTTTGTAAATGTTATGAATGGTACTCAATGAAAACTTTGTTTGATTTCACTTATGTTTAGTATAATTTGTTCTGCTCTAGGGCATCCTGAGAATAGGAGATTGTACGCAAATGAATACTGAGTGAAGCAAAGATCATTAAGAGAGGAACTGGGGGGGAACCACACATGCTGGACACAATTATGTGTGTGTGTTATATTATGCTATCTTGGACACATCAGCACTGACTGCTTTGTTCCTTAGAATGACCTTTGATCAAGAAAGACTGCATGTGTCTTTGGTCATTCCCACATCCTAGGCTACTGTAGATGAAGGGAATTTCTGTGGTGTCTTAACTATAATCTCGCTGGGAGCTGCCTCATTGTGTGCAAACACTCTGGTAGATGTCTGCCTTGTTGGGAGTTTACAATTGGAGGAAAGGATGGTGGCATTACCTCAAGCATACTAGGCATTGTGCCAGTGTAACTGAGCAGATGGTGACCCGTGGGTCATGGGACTATATTTCTGAGAGAGATGGGAAAGGAAATTCTACAGTTTACAGACCAGATGGAGAGTTCTCACAGAGCTGGCTATAAGGAGTGTATCTACACGTGTGTGTGTGTGTGTAAGAGAATGTTGAATCAAAGTAAAATAGTAAGTGGATATTATTAAATGTAGGAAGAAAAACTTTTCTTTTACACACAAGGATGTAAAGTTATAAAGGTATTTTAAATGGCTGTTAAATGCAGGATTCACAAGTTTCCTGCTAGTTTTTGTACTTCATTCTTGTTTTCATTACATAGCATTTGAATTACTTCTATATAAAAATCTGTAATTAAAAAGCTCTATAGTTCTATTCCAAAAAGATAAGTGATTTACTTTCTCTCTCGTATTCACATTATCCAGATATTTCTTTCAAAGTGTGATTTATTTCCATTAGGGGTTTTTGGGGAGTTTTTTGAGTTTGGGTTGTTTTTTTTTTTTTTTTCACAAAGAGGGTACCAGGTGCAAAGTTTCTTTACCTAAAATGATATGCTCTGTCTGCCAGAATTGACTTCTTTCTCCATTATTATTTCCTGAAGGCTTTTTGGGGCTCTTAGTTGATTCACTTGAAGGATGCTTGCAAAGCAAAACAGATATTCCTCAACCCGTAAAGAAAGTTCTGGCTGCCAAATGTCAACAGTTGTGTAGGTTTGATTTGCAGGTTGTTTGGCACTGAAAAAATTGCTGCTATATTTATCTGAAAATACGGGAAGTGTTTGATCTCTGGGAGTATGTATTTCAGTAGAAGGACTAATAAGTGTCTTGACAGTGTCATGAAATAATATATGCATCATAAAAACAAGGAGAAGAGGAATTTATTTTTCTGAGAAATTTCTTTTAATTATCTTTTAATGAATCCATATGCCGGTACATAATCTGTAGGCCATTCCAGGAAGAAAAATCCAGTTGTAAGGTCTCTTTGTCAGGGTAACAATTGTATATAAATCAGCAAAAAGAACCTCCTCCTGGTCTCTCTGCAACGATTGTGGCTACAGGAAAGGGTAGTTATTGTGCATTGTTCAGAGTTAAAAAAAATGGAAAAGTCTTGAGCCTTTTTTGCTTTGTCATTTTTTTCCAACTGGAATTAACTTTTAAAGAAAACAGTTCAAGAGGAACCCAAGCAACCCTTTAAAGAATGAAGAGCATAAAGTTAATAAATATCTTCAGAAACATAAACTATAGGATGGACCATAAAGTTCTGGTTGCTGTTATATTTCATCCTCAAACTAAACAGTGCAAGTAGTATTAACTGTGCTTTCAAGTCAGTAAAAAGTATGTACAAGAAAGGAACTGCAAGACCAGTATTCACAATGAGAACAACTGAAATATATTGTCTAGAGAATTTTGTTTCCTTCAGTTTCCTTAAAGGGCAGTATTCACTGAGAATTGGATATGCTAATACTTTTTATTTGATGAGCTTAACAATAAATTTTCACCATTGTTTTAATTTTTCTCCTGAATTTTAATGGTATTTAGACATATCCCTCAAAGGTAGATCTGTGCCCTTTAAACTCAATATAGGGATTAAAAGCTTTATGGGCAGTTGTAGAACTGGAGTTATCTCCATACATTTCTGTTTGTGCTGAGCAAAGTTGGGGAAAGGAAGAGAGAAATCTGGTTGTGATGTTCCCATGTGAGTGCTTTAAATACTCGACAAGTGATAGGAGTCAGTGGTATCTTTTCAAAGCCAAGGTCTGGGGAAGGTTTCATCCCCTAGTCATGTCCTTTATACTAGACATGTTTGGAGAGGTCTACCTGAGAATTTGTAAAGCCTGCCTGTGGGACAGCATCAGGACATGCTGGCACATTCCATGACAGGTTTTTGGGTGTCCAGATGACATTTAGGGGCAGAAACTTTGGTACCTAGGTAGTTACATTCCTCTGAGGTAAGAAAAACTTGTCATTATTTGGGATCAAGAGGCTCAAAGAGGTGTTGAGTATCTGTCTCTTTTTGCCTATATCTCTAATCCAAAGGCCCAAGTAGTGAAGCATATGCCTAACTTTTAAGCAGGAGTGGTCTCATTAACTTAAATGGGACTACTCATGTACTTATAAGTTCAGCATATGTTAAAACGCTTGGTTGAACTGAGGCCCAGATTTCTATTTTTATGGAAAACTCACATGTGCAAACAGTAATAGCATAATTAATCTCTTTTCATGAAGTGTTGGTTTTAATAATTTTACTTAGGGCTTATTGTGAATAGTACTTTTCATCTTTAAGGCCTTTTACAAACACCAGTGCAGGGATTTAAATTGAGTGTATGATTGTGGGAATTGCAGTCTTCCATCTGAATTTGCAGTTCTGTACCTTTGCATTCTTGGCAGTAGGCTCTTGCCATACAGCTGGGTTGGCTGAATCAGTAACTTTGGCTCTGTCTGCACTTAGCACCTTGGCAAATTATCTCCCAGGTGGAATTCTGGAGACTGTAAGTGGTTTCAAAGTCTTTTCCATATCCAGATTTTCAAGCTAATGACTTCATTCACTACTGAGTGAAACAGAGGTGGTGATGTAGGCTGCATTTGGCATGCTTGGCTCTTACCCCTTCCTTTCCTTCACAGCAAGCTGCTCAGAAACGGGAGAAGGACCAGAGATGCACATGGGCTAAAATTACATTTAAGATACAGGCATAATTCTTGTTGGCTTCAGAAAAGCTTGATTTACGTGCTCAGGTCTCAGTGCTGCCTGGATATCGCACTGTTTATGTCAACATGCAGGATGTCAGCACCTGATGGTTGAGGGCTAATTCCAAACATGTTTCCAAGGCATCAGAAGCATTTGGGGCAAAATACTGACTGATGATTTAACTTATATTGCTGCCACCCAGAGTATTTTACTATATGAAAGCCTTACTACTGTGTGTACTGTAGTTTAACCCCAGTCAGCAACTACGCACCACACGGCTGCTTGCTCACTCCTCCTACAGTGGGATGAGAGAGAGAATCAGAAAAGTAAAAGTGAGAAAACTCATTGTTTGAGATAAAGAGTTATCTTTATACCTCAGAAAAGAGGTAAAGGAAAAGCTGTGTGCACAAGCAAAGTAGAATAAGGAATTCATTCACCACTTCCCATCAGCAGGCAGGTGCCCAGCCATCTCCAGGAAATCAGGGCTTCATCATGTGTAACGATTATTTGGGAAGTCAAACACCATCACTCCAAACATCACCCCTTTTTCCTTCTTCCCACAGCTTTATATGCTAAGCATGATGCCATATGGTATGGAATATCGCTGTGGTCTGTTGGGGTCAACTGTCCTCGCTGTGTCCTCTCCCAGCTTCTTGTGCACCTCCAGCCTCCTCGCTGGGCAGGGGGTGAGGAGCAGAAAAGACCTTGACTCTGTGTAAGCACTGCTGAGCATTAACTAAAACATCCCTGTATTATCAACACTGTTTCCACAGAGGTCCAAAACATAGCCGCATACTTACTATTCTGAAGAAAATTAACTCTACGCCAGCCAAAACCAGCACTGGGTGACCTTGTTTTCTCTTTGTAAACATCAGGAGCAATTAGGTGGGAGAGTCTAGCTTTTTTCTTTCTTTTTTTTTTTTTTTTATCCCCCCAGGAATGAAAATTTCTGTAAAGATTTTTGTTTTACAGAATGTTTTCAGCAAAAGGGCTCCTCCTACTGTTGCGGTTTCCCTTTCAAAGGCCAGATGCTCAAGGCATTTACCTCTGTCCCTTTCAGAGTAAAAATTCACATCAGTTCATGCTGCAGAAAAGAAATTAGTGTCTTTTCCCATTTTCTTGTTCCTGACAGGAAAGAGATGAGTTGTGTTTTAGAGAAAAGGAGCCTTTTTTATGTGGGTGGCTCTGTAAAATACCTGGGTGGATTGCTGTCTGTGACATCAGCCTCCTTACTGAGTTGGAGATGGTTATTGATGGCTCCCGTGGAAGATACTGAGCTCAGGTGAAATACAGGAAAGCATTCTTTTCTGCTCAGCAGTATTCATAGGTGATGGCGCTGCCCTGTCCTTTTTTTTCTCTTCACCTTTCCTAGAAGTAGCTAAGATGTTTAGCTAGTACCATGGTCAAGTGAACACATTTCAAATGCATGAAATGAATCAAAATATCGTATAAGGGAAGGGGTAATTAGGATCCTGCAGTAACAAACAGGCTGATCCTGTAAAAAGATGAACTCCAGGTTATAGGAGGTCTTGGATTTAATGGTCTTCATCACTAAGTGTGTGCTGCTGTTTTGTGCTTAAACGATATACGTGGGAACTCCTGAAAGATCCTCTTCACATAACTAATAAGGCACTAGAAATTCTTTAAAGGATCACACCCTTTAAATAAAAGTATTGCCTCATTAGGAATATCGGAAAACAGAGAGTCTGAACAGACATGAAAATGGAGCTTGTGACTTAACGGTGGAAATGCAAATCTAATTAGTCTGGTATTTTAAAGTATTAACAGGGAGCCATAAAAAAGATGGATTGGAATGAAGAAATTTGTTGTAAAGAAAATACTGGATAGTGACAAAAGCTCAATTTATTAACACTCCATGATGTGGAAACAATGAAAAGGGCATTAATTACTTTACCAGTACTTATTTTGTGCTGTTGCCAAAAGTAATTGGTTTATTAACTACTCTTTAATCCTGAATAAAAAATTGATTTCAATGATGAAAATTAAATTCTGTGAAGGAATAAGGGACCTATCTGTTCTCTTCTATCATACCTTGAATCTAAGTGATACATTGCTTCAAACATATCTAACTATATGTGGAGCATAGGATATCTGTACATTCTCTGTGTCCTAGATCTGTGTATGCAGGCATTGGTTTTCAATCAGTGCCAGATATTTTTATTTCTATTTTAAAAAGTGTCTATAATAAGATGTATTTGGTATGCTTTTCTATTCTCAGTTTAATTTCAAATATCTCTAAGTACATACTCCTAATAATCCATTCCTGGAAGTTCCTCGTTTATACATTTTATAAAAACTCCCCTCCACATATCCAGATTTGTAGAAGGCAGTACATGGAGCACTTTAAAAATACATGTACAATTTATTTAATTTTTTTCTTCTGAGAAATTTTTAGCAGGTGAAAGATTTTCAGGACATTTCTGTGTTTGAGGAAGAGTCGAACAAACTATTTCAGCTTAATTTTCAGCTATTTATATATAGATACATTGTATCAGCCTTGTACTGCAGAGATGTTTCATGGAAGCTGACATACAGGTACTACTTATCCATAGCTGACATGGCCAGATGGATATTTCTGAGTCACCAGGTTGTGTGATTACTGTAATATCTTATTGTTTTCCTGTTGCTTATCTGGATATTGATTAGAAATTTGTGACTGAAGTCCTTTTGTTTGTTTGTTTTAGAAAGTTTATCATAATAATCTTGTTTATTTGTCATTGTAATAATGAACAAGCCAAGTCTCTATTAAGTAAGTCTATATGTGCTGAAATATTTTCCTGAATTGTTTTTCTTCACACAGCGTTCAGCTGTCATAGAATCATAGAATGGTTTGGGTTGGAAGAGATCATGTAATTCTAAACTCCCCTGCCACGGGCACGGACACCTTCCACTAGACTAGGTTGCTCAAAGCCCCATTCAACCTGGCCTTGAATGCTTGCAGGGATGGGGCAGCCACAGCTTCTCTGGGCAACCTGTTCCAGTGTCTCACCATTCTCATAGTGAAGAATTGTCTTTCCCTGCTTCTTCCTTTCTCAATTTGTTTCCCTTCCTTTCATTCCTTGTGGTTGGGCATTAGGCTCCCCACACCTGCGGATGAGACTGTATCATCTCCTTCCCTCTTTCCTTCCACGAAATGGTTTCACTAACCATTCACCCACATTAGGAGGCTCCTTTCAGGTATCAATTTACTTTGTCTGGCTTACAGTATCCATATAAAACAGTGATGTAACTTTATCATAAGAAACATGAATGTTCCTCACTCCTGTCAATGTTTATAACATTCAGCTGGTTAGAAGGTTTGCCTAAGTGTAATGCATAATCCATAATTGTTCAAAAATGTTCAGTTAAAAGATGAGATTGA
>JAVHNF010048020.1:0-18763 GCA_034783455.1 Micropsitta finschii
CAGTACTTAATACATTTCTATATTTTGCACTGTATCCCCACTGCCCCCTGTTGCATAGGGCACAGTCAGTCCAACTATTACTACCAGGAAATCCTCTTTTGCTTTGGTGTTTTGAGATGTGCACAGACCAGGGACAGGAAGTTAAACCTCCATAACTCACCGGTTCAGTCTCAAATCATGATTAGTTTGTTTCATTAACAAAATGAAAAAAAGACATTCCTATTTTTTCCTGGTTTCATCCAGTTACTCACTCAACCCCAGCTCCAATTTATTGCCTGCTCAGCTGTGCCAATGCAACTGTTTATAGGGCTGTGCTTTATGTCAGACCAGTGCAGTGCTATGACATGCTACAAAAGACATCAAAAATTCAAAAAAAAGGCAGAAGTAATTTTCCCTTTCACTGACTGTCACTTTCTTGTATTTGTTAACTGAACAATAGTCTTGGGAAATTATTCCTTTTGGAATTACTTCCATTTCACACTTCTAGTTAGTGCCATGACTTATTTTTTTCATTACACTCCACACTTCGGGGATTCTAATTAGAGGAATAATTCACTGGTGAAATTTCAGCACTATCAACATGCAAAGTCACCGAGGTTTGTTTGGTTTAGATGTTTCTTTAAGCACAGAAAACAGATAGAGATGTCCTGACCTGCAGATTCCATTTGAACAGTGGAAGAAGATTGCCATGATTAGCTGTCTACCCAGCTCCAGCCTCTGGCACCTCTAAATACTCAGCAACAGGCTGAGGTTTAGTCCTAAATTTAATAAAGAAATATCCTATTCCACAGGACAGACTTTCAGCTTTTCCAGAAGTGACATAAAGGAATATACAAGTTCCAAAAAGAAAAGTTTACTACCAGGATAGAGATAATATATTTATTTATATTTATATTTATATTTATATTTATATTTATATTATTTATATTTATGGTTGAAACCACTAATGTGCTAATTCTTATCCTGGTCCTCTTCTCCTTTCCCCCTACCTTCTCAGCAGGTCATTAGGGTTCATAAATGCACAATACCTAGCAGCAGGGCATCGCTGGAGTTCATGTAGCTCCATACCAGCACAGCTCTTAATTTGAATAAGATCTGAGCTGTATGGCTGCATTCAGGACAAAGACAAGAAACTGAAACTCCTCATCCAAAATCTACTAGACTGGTTCAATCTGCAGAGTTGCACTGGTGAACTGGACTTTTCAGCACATACTCAGGCCTTTCAGAGGACAAGGAAATGTTGGTTGAGTAAATCAAAAGTTCTGGCAGCACATAGACATTAATGTGAAGCAAGGCTGCAACTCCCTGCAGGAGAAATGGCACAGCATTGGGGTCCAAAACCCAAAAAGCAGCCCTGGAAAGCCTGAATGAAGCCTGACCTGCCAGCTGAAGGTTTGTCTTTTCTGAAGGCAAGAGACTTCAGAAGACAAATAAATAAAACTTTCAGCAGAAGTATGTGGTCAATCACTTTCAAGAATGCAATTGTCTTCCTGAGAAACTTGTACTGGGCAAAAAATAACTTAAATCAAAAATCCAGTCCTTTGTGAATGCTAGGTTGATTCTGGGTCATGCACAAGACTCATGTAACAGGAACAAAGTAACAGGACTTTGGTTGTAATGAGAAAAACATAGTGGACATATATGCTTCTCTTATGTGTGATGCTTTATGAATAAATAGGGTAACGGGACCCTGACGCAGATTCCTAAAACCAGCATGGGGACTCACTGTAAATTTGTTTCCCTTCTGATATTGCTTTTTTTTTTTTTTTTAATCATTGCTGCTAGATCCCATGAAGCAAGAAATATGCAGGCAAATGATTGAAGATAATTTGGCTCAAGATTAATCAAGAGATGTTTGGAGTAATTTAAGACATTATTGCACAAAGCAACTATATATACACAACCATATCCCTTTCAGATTATGTCTGTTAATGAAGGGCTTGAATGCCATCAAGTCATTTGAGCTCCATGAAACTCAGATATAGAAATCTGCTGAGAACTGTAAACACACTGTAAAGAGAAACTGAGGCACAGGGCAAAACACACTCTCTTTACAGTGCTTGTATTCTTTCTTTTTAATTGTTGTTGATAAAGAAGGCACTAATAACAGCATTTATGGTCCTCTTATCAGAAACTGAGTGCTTTGCTAACTTAAAAACCTTAGTTTCTGTGTTACAAAAATGTATTTGAATACTGCCTGGAAGATCAGGGCTGGATTGGGACTAACATTTTCTAGATCTTCATATCTTCAATAGGTAAACTAGGCTCCAGAGCTAAAAACTGCCGTCAGGATTCTGCCTTCTGGTAGCTGTGTCCATGGAGTATTGTGTTTTCCCGTTTCCTAAAGAGCCTCAAGTGATTTCAATTTGCTCATCTATATTTTCTCTTCCTTTTAAGCAATTATCGGTTGAACAATTATTCACAGAATAAACTATTTCAAACAAATGGTTGCAAAGCCAGTCTTCAGCTGAAGTGGGAGAAAGGGAAAAGTCAGGCAATACTGGCAGCCTGGTGACATTATATTCAAGTCAGGTCTGGTTTAAAGCACATTATAATTGTAGTTGCATCACAGACTCTGTGGTGTTTGCAAGGTGGCCAAACCTGTCTTTGCAGGCATAAATTCCAAGACATCTATAAAAAATAGAGATTTCATTTCAAATACTATTTAAAACAATAGAGCTTTCTGGCATCAGTGCCAGTATGTATATTAAAACTTGTGATTCATAACATGACAATTGACAATTTCTATTAATACCATAACTTTAGAGTGTATGGATATAAAATTCTAATTAATCTGGCTTGAAAGCATATTCATCTTTTTATTCATCCCACAGAGATCTTTCAACACCAGGACATTCAAATCTTCCCTGTAAGCAAGTATCCAACATTTGTCAGAGGCATCCTTTGAAACCTTCACAGCAACCCGAGTTCACCCCATTGTTGTACGAACCTGGATGAGTTTCCTCAGCTGTACTCAGAGAGAAAATATAGTTGCTGTCTGGACTCTTACGATTTCCAGATGTCTATTGACATACTACTTTTTCCTGTCACTTAACCTCTCTGCCAGAAAAACTAAGAAAAACAATCTAAAATTTAGTAAAATCTAACATTGCATTTTGTTGCTTCTTCAAACAATGTAATGTATGTGGTTATATAATAACATATAAACGTATATAATTATATACACTATATTTACATATACACATGCACACTCTCATATATATACACACACACTTTTGGGGGAGTAGCTATTTAAGTAAAGCAGACTGTACTTTGTTTTATTCTTTTTTAACTTTTTTTCCCCACATCATTGAAATAAGCAACTTAAATCATTGTCATTAATATTTCAAAACAAAACTTTGTGAATACAATCACAAGGAATGACCCCAGCACTTACTGATCAGCATAAAACATTGAAGTCTTCTATGTTTCTCAATATGGCTAGAAAATACGGGAGAAATTTATTTATCTGTTTCTCAGGTTTCTAAGTGACTGACACTCATAAGACAAATGGTTAGTAGGACTAGATTTCATGTGTTCTGCACAGAATCTATTTTTTCATTCATATAGATAGGTTAAAGCGGACTAGTCTGTACAGGAAGAAATAGTAAGCTGGTTTCAAGAAACTTAACTCAGCTGTCTTAACATTATGGGACAAAGTCTCCATCAGTTATACACATGTAGCTTTTATCAGTTTCGGGGGAAGCATATGGCTCTAAGCACAGCTCTCATATTTTAATTGCTGCCAAGTAAACATGCGCACACACATACACACACAGTCCCATTCCTTCCTCTAGTTCAAAGCTAGGAATGAGATGGGTTTGAGATTTCAAACATTTTCCTGCTCTGACTGAGGGCAAAATGTTGAAATCTCATAAATTTTCATCAATGTGCATTCCAAACAAAAGCTTGGCTTGAGTTAATTAAAATATTTTGGTAAGATTTTTATTCTTTTTAGGTATTGCTATTTGTCCTAAAATAAGACAGATAAAAAAAAAAGTATTGCTTATTTTTATTTTACTCCTACATTTTTGTTTGTTTTGTTTTAAAAAGTATAAATTGAAGCTGATACTTTCTATTGGGGTTTCTTTTGTTTGTTTTTTAGCTACGTTAGCACTTCCCTGTAAAGAAGCTTCATTGAAAATCTCAGCTGTTACTCCTACATTAGATCAAGCTTAAAAGCAAGACCTTCCTTTTTTTTTTTTGCATGGCAAGGACTGAAGGCAGTTTCTCTGTAGTCCTGGGAACAGAGAAATGTTTAGAGAGCAGAGAGGCAGTGCGATGCAGTGACTGGAGCAGGGCAAGGCTGTAGTCTGCATTCTTTTCCTTATTCTGCTACTGACTGGATGCACAGTCCTCAGCAGATAGCACGGTTTTAATGCCTAAAGGTCAGACTTGGATGCTATGAATGTTTAGCTTACAAAAGGACACCTATTGTGTGCATAACCTGTGCTGGGAAAATTATTCTTTTGCCAGTGTAATTTATTCCAATCGTTCACAGTTCAAGAGTGTGATTCCCAGTACCATACCTCTTTGTCCCCTGTAAAGAATTACCTGGGCAGAAATTTGTACTGCATGTATAATTAAAGTTTTCTCTCTTCAAGGACATCAGGAATAAGAACTTGAAAATCATTTGCGCATTGTGGATCTGTGCTGCTGCATAATTGTTATCACGTTTCTCGGCACACCAGAGTACGAGTGGCTGATTTTCCAAAGTGATGACTATCTCTGCTTGCTGTCTGCTGTGATGTGAGGAGTGGCTGAGCAATACTTTAGGAAATCAGGCTGCTCAAACATGCTACTGTAAGAGGCAGCAGTATGTAGCAGTTTAGTTGCTTTTAGTTTACATGGATCTGTGATAAAATCCATGCACATTGAGGATGGAGATTGTGGGGATGGTTTTCCTGGTTTTTTTTTCTGGTGTTAGTAAGACCTTCAGATCTGTTACGCCTATTTTATGTTGTTTTGCTAGCTCTTATTCTTTTGAGGAAATATAGGCTTGAGCAACAGAATCTAGGCTTTTCCACACCTCTTAAAATATAGCATTTAGAGAAGTTTCCAGTAAAGGAATGGGAGTTGTCAACTACTTAGCACAAGCCATTGGAAAAATCCCTGAACTCCATACACGCAGAATAATTACACACAAATGAATTCGGGAATCTTATGGAAAATATAGTCCAGTGACCTGGCATAGTTACAGCACAATTTAGCAAGTATGTTAGAACAAATTACTCCTTTTAACCATAAGCCATTCTGTTTTTCACACTTTTAATGAAGGCCTGTGCCACACACTAGAATACTTCTCACCTCATTACTACTCATAAAAAGCAATGATCCATTCAAAGGCTCCTCATATCTCCCATATGAGATGTAAAAGAGCCCACTCTTTCTCAATCTGGCACAAAAGAAAAGAACTGCTTCTTTCTTCAGCCTTTGATGTTGATCATTAGGATGTTTACTAGATTAAAGAACTGAAAAATTTATCTCCCTAACTTCACTGCTGTCTGTGTTAGGGTTCTGCCTCCTGGCCCTCGGGTCCCTATTTATAAATGTAAATCTCTTGTTGCTGTTCAAGGAAGGGAAAGGGTTTCAAGACTGCTCAAGAGTGATTATTTTGCTCTTTCTCTGTGCATATGCATATATTTATATATAAAAAGTATGTGACAAGAGGGAAAAAAAGGGTGGAGAGAGAAATAGTCAGTGAACTTAAAGAATACAATAAGGCAGTAAACTAGAAACTATGAACTGAATAAAAATTAAACGAGACATTCTGTCTGATAAGCATGCTTAAAAAAATAATTAGGCTTGAATTTAAGCTAGTTATTACACAAACACCTGCACACAAACCACACATGTACTGCATGTAGTTGTGTGTATTTAAAAATACAAGGGCAAAACTGCAGACAGCATTTTCTCATGAGGAGTGTTCTTATTTGTTAGTAATAAGTCCATATCTATTACTTTATTTTTTCTTTTGCTTGAAATAGTCCAACAAAGGACTCTATTTTAGCAGCAATTCTTCTATTTCAGTATGTCTTAGCAAAACACTTTCAAACAGATTCTGCATTGCCTACTCCAGCACTGAGATGGCAAATGACCAGCTCATGGGCATTGCATTCAGTGATACAAGGTAATCTAAAGTCTCTGCCAACCTTCTGGAGTTTAACCCATCCTCCAAAATGGGGGAGCAATAGCTAGAGAAAAATTGCAGTATTCATTCCAGTGGGATGCTGTTCCGGTTCTGTCATTGGAGATGACCCAACCCAGAATCTGTAACCACAATAGCTCTTCTAATTGCTCTCTAGTTCAAAGAATCACGGGTTTCTTTGAGAATTTTTAATTAGTAAGGGTCATTTAAGTGTACTGACCTAAATCAGAACCACAAACTAAAATTTCATATAACATATGTGAAAAACTGAAATAACCAAGGCCTTAGCAAGGTGGGACATATCTTAGCCATACAGTGTAGCCACAGCCAGGTAAGGCACACAGAAGCAAAAGGGTTTGCCTCTACCATCCAGGGAGGATCTAGAAACACAAAACTAAGACCTGTTATTCTCAGTGAGGCCAGTAGTTTGCTTAACCTAGTATGCTGTTCCAGCCAACCATGTGTGATGCTTCAAAGAAACATGCAAGCTACCCCATAATCACCAAAAGAAATGTCCTGAGTAAGAAACTGCTTGCAAGAGAGGTTTCCCTCTTAATCTCAAGCAGTTAGTTATGCCAGGAAGCTTGAGTATTTTAAATCCCCTGCATCTTATCCTAAGTAAGGATGTATGTTTTATTATCTGTATAAATGTCTAATTGTATTTAAGTTCTGGAAAGCCTATCTTCAAAGTGTTGTAGCAGCATTAAGTGATCATACCTTAAAAGGGCAGGTGAGTAAGTATGCTGTTGCCATCTCTCCTTTTTCTTAAATATACAAAAAGTAAAATATGGATTGACTCAATTCTGTGTCCAAAGGCAAACAACAACAGAATTATAAGCCAGAGTTAAAATACTGGATATCAGGATGCATAGGCCTCCATGCCCACAATAAACTACAAAGTTCACATACATATTGTTCACATTTGACTAGGAAATGTGAGGGCAGTATTTTCTTGATTATTTTCTGCTTATTGACAACTTTAAAGTAATATAGTAAAAATATTGGTTTATAAAGGCCAGACCATGGCATCAAGATATCTCTCTGTAAAGGCAGCCCAGAGAGACTACATTAAATCTGTGATGACTCCACACAATTTAATGGTGTGAGCAGCATTAAAAACAAGCAAACACAACAAAACGGTATATTGTTACAAGTTGTATTGAATAGGTACTGCCTTCTGTTGTTGTATTTCTGTCCAGTGACTGTCACAACAGGGCTTCCATGAGCTTAGAAACTCTGTAAATTACAGTTATACAAAAATAAGCATGAAAAAGAAAAAGGATCCACTTAAACTTTTTAACAGGTACGCTTAACCCTTGTTTATTCAATACTCTCTCAGAAAACAGTATTCAATTGTCTTATGCAAAATCATAGATGATTACCAATAGAAAATACCAAATAGAAATAGAAATACCAAAAGACACTTAAGCCATACTCCTAAATTAAATTGGTTTTCTTCAGACATTTACTCAGAAATATGAACCTGGCTTTAAATATTTTAAACACTGTTTAGCTGCATTAAAGCAGTGGCAATACGCTAAGGAAGAACAGGCTAAAAAGCTCACTTTTACAAGTGGGCGACCTCTGGAATAACAGCTACAGCACTTTGTTTTATTTGGAAGCTTAAATCAATACACATATACCTGGTTGGAGGCTTATCTATCTTGAGAAAAGAATCCTACAAGTGAGTAGTAAAGGGGAAGAAGAAGACCGTAGTGGCAGTAGACATGTTGACAGTGTTATTCAAACTTCTCAATATCCTCCTGCATGTATAAATTTGACTCTTGTTTATAAATACCACTCAGTTATAATTCACAACTCCTGTTAACTTAACCTGTTGATTGTAAAAACTGTCCAAAAACATCAGAGAACAATTTGATCTGCCATAAATACTTCTCAATACCAAACACAGTCATGGACTTTACATCTGTATTTGAAAATCTACATTTATTTTGTAACGTGGTGGTAAGAATGACAAAAACAGAAACAGAATAAGCTTGAACCATTTCCAATCACAGCTGTCGTTCACTGATAAAAGAAGAAAAATCCCCCAAAATCAGCACAGCTATTGGCCGATGCTCCTCCCTGCTTTTGCTAAATATCAGACTGCAATCATTTTTAGATCAGGATAGGCTGACGAAAAAAGTTTAGGGAAAAAAGCACCAAAAATTCCTTTTTAACTTTATCATAGCTCAGTTGTATACCATCCTGAGAACAAGAACTTTTCATACTTCTTGTTTCAAAACCAGTACATTTAGGTCTCAGCTTATCTTTTTTACAGCTGACATGTGTATATTATTTTGTAACAAAGAAACCTGTCAGCTGTATTGGGCTGTTTATTACTTTGACAACTTGATTTTGACTTTTTCTGCATGATTTGCCAAGATTACATTTTATTTACAGGGTTTTATGTTCTAAGATGAGGTGAAAGTAAGAACAGCAAATATATCTTTTTCTCTGACATCTCCAATAATTTTACCTGGTCAAATGTTCGGATACATAGAGCTGTAGTAAAAATGCATGATTAGTACACTCCCCTGTGGATTATGAACGGAAAGCATGTGTTGGGCTTGCACACAGCCTGTGATTTACTCACAGTCACATATAAAGGTATTTGCTCTCTCTCCAGTGTCTTTAGTGCCCTTTTCTTATTAAAGAAGACAGATACCAGCAGATAATGAAACAAGACTGTTATGCAAAATACAGATTTGGCTTTTGAAACAAACATACAAAAGTACTAGAACACAACTTTTAAAAATATTATTAAAAGAGGTAAATATGCTGTTTATCTGTGACCCTGGTTACAAAATATCGCAGTGATGGATTTTGTAGTGTCAGAAATAGTTTTGTAATCTGTTTTCAGGATAATGGGTTTGATGTTCCATGTATGGCATAAAATGATAATTCACTATATAACCATCAGCATGAAGTGGATTTTAACAAAGGCTTAATAGAAACTCCAAATTCCATAAAAATACACAGAGTAAATTCAGGGTTAACAATTGAAACGATGATACGATAACTATTCTATTCATCCTAGCCTATAGCAGTGTAAATGGTGGGTTTATAATGAATTTTGTTACTTTTAAGCATACGCACTGAAGCAATCTCTCGCATCCGATCCCTCTTCATCATAAAGCTGTTCCTTCTTACTTAGCACACCTCAAACGGAATAATATAGTAATTTGAACAAATGCAACTCTTTCTGAAATGCTCCTTTTAATGAGTGTCATCAAATCTGTGGATTTACTTTGGTCTCACTAGCTTTCCAGCTTGTTATTCAGCTGAGAAAAGCCTGCGTGTTGCAGGTGGTGGTGAGAGTGCCTCAGTAGATGGCACCCTTCTCTCTGACTCGGAGGGGACTCAGCACTCAGTCCTGCTGCTGGAGTTGCCTGGTAGCTCCAGGCGTGAAAAAGTAGCCGGCAATCAACATAAGCAAGGCTATTGTGACTTTTCAGTGAAGGGGCTTTCCTGTGGTGGGTGCCGAAGCCTGTCCCACACATGATATGCAAGAGCTGTGAGACATCCCGACAAAGTCCACGAGGAGTTGATGGAGATCAGCGAGACTGCTCACAGTACAGGAAGTTAATCACAAGGATAAGCCCTTGCAAGAGGCCCCTTTGGGGCAAAAAGTTATCTACTGATGGCTATAAAGCATGCAGCACATAGCTTAGTACAAAATATATACTGCGGCCAGGATTTAGGCCTTATTCAGTCATACTGCTTTACTCTTTAAAGACTGTAAATTGAAGAAAATGGTAATACATCAGCTTGTTTGCTGTCTGACTGAATTATTGAGAGTTAGGGTTTATTAATGTTCAAAGGAAGTCTCCTACTTATCACTGGGTTACTGAAGATTTGAAATTAAAATCTCTTTAAGTGAAGGTATTTTTTGAAGTAAAAAAGACGTGCAATTTGTTATCATTTGTTTTTTATGGTTTTATTGAGCTCTACATTTACCAGTCACAGGTTTTTTATCTGAGACACTACATGGTTAATGCCTTCCTGACGGAGGTACATAAAATAATCAATAGTTTGTGATCATCTGGTTTTGGTAATAAGTGCCATGACAGGTTATATGTAAGGTGAGCACGTTTCCAAGATAAAAAAGGGGCACTTTTGTGGCAGTATTTTCTACAGCCATGAAATACATGAGTGCTCTGTACTCTGGCTTCTTTCTTTGATCTACTCTGCCTGGGTCACAAAAGCTTCACCTGGAGCAGATCAAAGAAAGCCTGAGCAATGCCTCTTCCTCCTGAACCTCTCTCTCCTTCACTTCCCTCTGCTCTATGGTGCTGGAAATCACAAAAAGAAGGAAAATTAAAGGATCCCTCCCCCACAGGCCATATCTCTTCCAATCTCAAGAGCAGAATTTTATGTCTTCATCAGACCAGACCATCAGGCCACCAGGCTCACTTACGTTGCAGGGCTGTCACTCAACAGGTTGTGATGGGCTTTGGATAGTGACTGCCAAGGAACATGTGCTCTCCCTGTGTTCATGGTCCAGCATCACTAGCAACACTGATGAACTTCCACAAAGTGATTGAGTTAGGTGGAACCACTAACATAAAATTAGACACATGACATGTTTGGCGTGAAACGGGACTATCAAAAATATGTAATGTCTGTGCAAAGATATGGCTGATAGGAACAAAAGGTAAGAAGAAGGGATGGAGACAGGCAGTTTCCATCATTAAAAAAGCCGCCACCCACCAGCAAAAAATGAATTATGTGAATGAAAATGTGACACTTGAAATTTTAAGAAATTTGAAAGAGCTCAGATAGCAGAGTATCTTTAAAACCACAGCACTGCATCTATGAAATAAACCATGATTACTGGCTATTTTACGAAAAAAAAAAAGAAAAAAAAGAAAATAAAAATGTCATTAATAAAATACTGTGAATTTCCCTACTGAAATTATGAAACATCCTAAGTAAAGATTTTCTAGTAAAAACATTCCAGCAGACATCAAATTAAAATTAAATTTATTTTGGAAAGGAGATGGGAATAAAAAGAATCTTTAAGCAAAAATTATGTTTTAATGATTATTACAAGTAAAATGGCTAGAAGACATTAAATTTGCAAAAAAAAAAATAATTTCTATAAATTATGTTAAATAATATGTTCAAATATGATAAAACCAACTATGTTGACATAGTTCTATATTTGCTATTTTAACAGCCAAATAAAATAGAAGTTCATTCAAATGAAAAAAAAAAAAAAAAAGAAAGTTAATACTATTAGGGTGCTTCTGATCTGTGAAATCCATAGAAAATATTGCAATATTACTTTAAAATGGCTTTGCTTCAGTGAGTTATCTGATAGCTTGTCTGCTGATGATAGGTACGTTACACTTTGCTGAGTTCTCCTTGGCTTCAAGGGAGCATCTTTGTGATACAGCAGCATAGGACAGAGCTGACTGCTGGGCCAGCAGTGAAGCAGTTAACCGCAAGAGAGGAGAATTGTCTGTAGGAAAGGGAGCGGTCAAAAGGTTTGACACAATTTTAGAGAGAAGGCAAAGAAATAGACCTTGCTTTAGCTCAGCTATAGTGAAGGCAGGCTTTCTTTATATTGGCAGCTGGTTGCATTTCTGGGCATCATTTACAAAGCATCCTTCAACATTAACGTAAAAAGAATTCATAAGCAATGCTTCATATGTATAAATCATACAAAACATTGATTTAAAGTTACTTTTGCCTTTCTTGTACATTACATTTCAAACTGCGGAATACATATATATTTAGCGTTTTGCATAAAAATCACTGGACAAAACTTTGCTCCTGTTTGTACTGGTGCAAATACTGGGAAGCTCCTTTGTAGCCAAAACCACAGTTTGGTACATGCCACCTCAGTAGTCATTTTATCTTAAAGTATATTGTGAGATTAAGCCTCATTAAGCTCGTAGCTTTGAAATGGCTGTCAGGAACACACAAATTGCAAGCATAGGAGTGAAACTGCATGCTCCATAGTGATATAAAAGCCATTCCCAGATGTTTCCTTTTTAAAAACTACATGGACATCCCTGGCCTGGGAGGCTCAGGCTCACGTAGAAGGAAGCAGACCATGCAGGTGGTACTTGGGCTGATCTTGTTAATTTTTCCAAAGCTGATAGTTCAGACTTCCCTTTCTTGAACAGCTTTATTCTGGTTCCAACTTCCTTTTGTCTCTAAGGGAGGGAGGAGACAGAGCTGTGTCCACTCCTGATCTGAAATATGCTTAAACGCAAACTCTACATAGAGTTCTATCTGAAAGATGAGGTAGGTGAAATACTTGCAAGTACTGGGAATTGTATTTACATAAGGGAACTCACGCTCACTTCTACTGTAGAAATCCTTAGGACTCACTAGTTCAATAATAACTTTTTCCTCTAAACCAAGAGTTGTTCCTTTCCTCTAGGAGTCATTTCAAAGGACATAAACTGCAAAATTTATCAGAATAAATTTAATAAATGATATTGTGAGATCTATGGAAAGCGTACCGCTGACATGAAATTTCATTTCCATGTAAGAATATTTATACCAAGACATGAATGGATTATTTTGACTTTGAGTAAAAACCTAGCAAGACAAAGACAGAAAGAGAAAGGATGTCCTATAACAATCATTCTACATATCTCTTTTCACTTATTTCCTATCCTGAAATGCAAAGTTTACTGCTCTATTTGCTTCTTAAAGACTGATTTCAGCTGTTCTAACAATACCATTTGAAAGCCCCAGGAAGATCTGTCTTACTACCAGTATTAATATCCTTTACCTAAGTACGATAGAGAGATAGCAGATGTCTGAACCTTCATGAATTGGAATGCAAACCTAGTAGTATGGAATATTCCTTACCTATATATACTGAACTCAAATTTATATATATACAATTGGAAACCGTGAGAACACTCGTTATTTTGTTGTTTCTTTAGGACCGCAAATCTCCACAAATTTCTGTTGCAGAAACACAGTGCACCAAGAAGCTAGCACATAAAAATACTTGAGCATACAGAGAATAGGGATGCAATCCAAAACATCTCCCTGCCAGGAAAGAGTGTTTCATCCTGGCCCACAGTTATGCTCCTTCTTGCTCTTTTTGATTTCATCAGTTTTGCAATTCTGGGTCTCTGGTGGCCCAAGCTCACCTGGAAGTTACCAGGCTGCTCTCCAGACAAAAGAGAGATGAGGGCTTGAGCCTGCTTAGTCTTGGGATGGATGGCAATCCTGCTCTGTCTCTCAGCACTCAGATGAAGCCAATGAAAGGGTTTGGATATCTTCTTTGACCCTTGCTTAGAGTGGTTCAGTTTCCTAAACTTAAATTATTGACATGAAAGACAAAAAATAACTTATTTCAGAAGCTGAAATGCAAGCCATTCCTTGGGCATTTCCCATTGTCTGGTTCCAGCCGTGGTTTAGCTGCACATTCTGAACAGATATGGCTATATAGAAACCCTTTCACGAATTTGGAATAGGGAACCTACTTTCCACAACTTTCGAGCAGCTCACAAATTTTGCATACAGCACAACAACACTGCTTCCTCAGAAGTGCAATTGTGAGCCTTTATACATCAGCTAAAGCTCCAGGGGACACTTGTGTCACTTTAAGGACTTGCGGAGACCTGAGAATGTGTTCATGAAGTCTATATTTGTTTTCTGAGAAGAAAGCCTCAAAGACTATTTTTGCAGTTCCTCTTGGTTTGTGATTGACATATCACCAACCAAGTAAAATCTTGCTGTGTTATTTTCACATGTTAAAGTAATAGGTACAGTTATATGGTATCGCAACAGTTCAGACACTTGCATACCAGAAGTCATAGTCTGAGAAGCCTCAGCTTGTCCTGTTTCACTTTGGACTTCAAGTTTTGTCTGCTGACTGATGGAAAGAGGCAATCAGGGGCTTGCATCATTTCCAGCGCAGAGACTACCTTTGATTCCTGATGTGAGCCTACTGCTGCCATTGTGTATTATACAATAAACTGTTTATATAGCAGCCTTTTGTTACAGGTTTTAAATCTTCTCAGGCTGCCAGTGCAAGTTGGAGGCTGCCAGCTGGCAGACAGAGAGGTGCTTGTGCTCCAGCTGTTGGAGGTAATTAACAGCCTGAACTGTCAGAAGGTGACAGCCGGCAGAAAGTTCCTGCCCTGGGGTCACAGCTGGATTCCGGCAACTTGCTCCTTGATTTACCAGTAAAACTAATAACGTGAGTAATATCGGTATTAAATTATCAAACAAGGGGGACCGAGCCCAAGTTGTATTTTCTACCCCCAAATTAACTGGCAAAGAAAATTGGCATTAATATTTTGAAGCACGTAAGATTGACTCACTTATGGGGGAAAAAAGTCCCCAAAAACTGGTATACCAAAAATTTGGTGGACATAAATATTAGGATGGTTGCAGACCATAATACTGTTGGGTTGACACTTTCCTGAAATTGTAGAAAATTGAACTAATATCTAGCATTAGTAATCTGAGCAACGATTATTAGCCACAAACTTTTAATTTAAGTGGTTTACTCAAAATGTCACATTAGATTTATATTTGCTGCAAATAACTGGCTATGAATAGAAATGTAGAAATTATTAATTTTGTTGAAATAATTATTTCTTTTAAAAAATATTGCTAGTTCTTCAGATCATTGAATGATGTGCTTAGCTTCAACTTTAACCAAGAGCATAAATACAGTGAATTAAGCAAGTCATAAGTGCTCCTTTTTTTTTTTTTCTGGAAGCCAAAATATTAATTCTTGGCACTTTTAGTATGTGGCAGTAAAAACACTACATATTTGGTCAGCTGAATATTAGGACACGATTGACATTAGTGTTTGTGGATATTTGTGCTTTGAAATTATAGTATCTGATGATGACACTCCCAATGCAGTTAATGTTGCTTATGGTTAGTGATTTTCTATCCACTCAAGTTTCATTTCATAATGTTGTAATGTTCATAATGCTTGTAACTTTGAGGTTCTTTAGGATGGACTGAAGCCATTCACTCCAAGCTCCTCCTTTTCTGTTCCCTGGTACTCTGCTCTGTGAGTGTCTGTACAAGTAATTATAACTGTCAGACCCGCAGCAGTCTTAAGCAGAAGCAAGTAGAGAGGTTTACAGTTTTTGCTCTACATAACCTCTGGTGCTTCTCTTTAAAAAGTGACAACTGTTACAGGAAAGTCTCATAGAAGCTATAATTTGACAATATGCATTCCTGAATTCCTCTGTTTAATGAGCTCTGACCCAGCATGCCAGGCTTTTCAGTTTTGTGGAACAAAGATTGTAGAACACAAAACCCAATGCCACAGCCCATCGTATTATGAGTAAACCGAAGTTGTTAAAAATTACTATAGAACTACTTAAAATTCAGAAAGAAGGGTTTCCTGACAACAATGCTAATTGGCCAAGAAGCTATTCTTTCTGCAGAAAACAATTCCTTACATTTTGTCCAGCCCGATAGGGTAAAAACACTTTTTATATTGGTGTGTCTTTTATCTTTATGATATCCTACAGCTATCCTCATCTACTGTAAGGTGGTGTAAATTGGCTTCTGGGAAGATATGATGATTGATGTTAGCTGAACATTTGGCTAAGATGTTAATTTGCAAAGAACTGTCAGTCACAGGAAATAAAATTCTTCAGCTGTATATCAGTTGTTATGGTGGTTTATTCTGTGATCCCAGGAAGCTTTAAGATATCTTCCTACAGCCATGAATGATAACCAGCAAAGCAGCATAGTGATATTTTCCCACAGCAACTTCAAACACACACATTTGAAAGATAAGTTCTAGCTGTGCTGTCCTTTATTACCTAAACTTTGATGTGTGAGTAACAACGAATTAGGCTCTTCCTGTTTAGGAAGTGCTTTGCTATGCAAGAGAAATAAGTAATGCTAATAAGTAAAATTTCCAAAATCATAAACATTCTAAGTAGCAAGAGTAAACCAGGAACAAGTAGAAACTTCAGAAGAGGCCAGAATGCTAGCAGACAAAACATTAGAAGAGATAAAAAGAGAAGCTAAAGCACTGCTGTAGCTTGCTGTTATATGTACATGTCTAAACTGAGTCTGTTGCACTCTAGTCTTGCCTCCTTTACCATACAGACTGGAAGGTGTGATGGCTTCCCTCTTTGTGGATTTTGTAGTGCGCACTGATGTTGTGTTCCAGTCTGAGGTTATTTGCCCATTCTCTCATCTCAGTCCAGGGATGGGGATGGGCACCCAGACCCCAGAGTTCAAGATATCTAAAGAAAGCTCTAGAACATGTACTGAAATCTAACCAAACACATATGCTCCAGGGATGGGTATCCATTAGAGTGCACAAGATTCCTGAGAAGCACTCCACACTTAACTATTCAGCAGGATGGGGAATGGGAAAGGATTTTGCAATATTTCAGTGCATTGATCTTTTCCAAAACACATAGTTGATGTGGATCAGCCCTGAATTCTTACAGCCATTGAAAGATCACTCTTAGAAGTTTTACTAGCATTTATAACCATGTCATGTTTCAGTACAATTTTTTAAATACATGATTCCACTCCCTTTAACTTAATGAGAGATTTCCCTTTAATAGCAATGGGAAAAGATCAAAGCTTAAGGGAATATTAACCAGCCAAAATACAAATTCAGTCTGGGTAATGTTACCTTATGTATAAGTTCTAAGCCCATGTGTTCATCCATTTAACAAAACTTTGAGAAAAGCGTTGGTCAACTTTCATTTCCAAATTTGTAATACAGTTTTCTCTTCGAGGAGAATAATTAGAAAGAAAGAAAAAAAAAAGAAAAAAGAAAAAAGAAAAGGGAGAAAAGTAAGGATTTGAAAATTAAATTTTCATATTAGAGAGTCTGAATTGACAGTAAATTCCAGCTGGAGGAAAAAACCTTACCCTGTGAGTGCAGCTTTCAGAACACACAGAAGCATTTACAGAGAAACACAGAGTAACCCACTGATATTAATAGGAGAGATACTTATAGACCACTAAACTAATAAATACACATAAGAAGCCCTTTTTAATTCATTCAAAATAAAAAGGCTTAAAAAGCTGAAAACAGAAAATAGTTGAGGTTTAGAAAAACTACCTCAAATAAATCAGCAATACCTAATCTCTGAAGTTTTCAACCATCTTTTATCCATTCACAGTTCCCCTCATTTAAGTTAAAAAATCACTAATTTGTCCTAGTCCAAATATATGTTTGCAAAAATATTCTGTGTGACATATTCTTTAGCTGATATTATTTCCTGAAAATAATATTAGCAATTCATATTGATGACAATATAATGTTTATGTTCTTCCCTTTCCATCACTCCTTTTCCCTCCATTCTGGTGTACACAACCCTATAGGCAGTAGATGTCACTAATATAAATACTAGCTTCTTCATATTGCCTCAATCCTAAATTATATATTGCAGTCATGACTCCTCCTTTCCAGCACTGCCCTGGGGCTTGGACAGCTGACTCCAGAACTTGCCCTGACAAATGAGTGTTGCCCAGTGTTCTGAGCAGGTGGCTCTTCTCCTAGCAGTTGAATTTTATAAGCAATAAATTAGCCTGGTAGTCAATACAAATAAAAAGCCAGCAGTACTGTTCACAGCACTAGATAATGCCAAGATGGGTAAAATGTTTAATACTCCTTTGATTCATGGTTCACGAAAAGTAGTTATCTGAGATTACATGAGTTCCGTGATTAGCATTGGCAACAACAGGGTAAAACCTCATGCTACAGTGAGTTATGTAGGACTTAACACAGATATTTAAGTGGTGAAGAAATCCTAGAATCATTAGAAATTAGAGAAGCTGCAGAGGTCAAAGTTCTGGAGCACCAGAAAAGGACAAACATGGCACTTATTCCCAAAGCTGGGGAAAGGGAAACACAAAGAACCATGGAAGAGCTAGCCTGACTTCATACTGTTGAAAAAATAAAAAAAAAGCATCTATTCTAAGCACTTGAAAGATTAACCAGTGATAAGTAACAGCCAAAAATTATGTACTGTATCTTTACTTCATTAAAACAGTCAATACTCTTTTGCATAACCTAATTGGGAAGAAAAAAATAAAACAACAACAAAACAAACAAACAAAACCCCAAACCTACAATAAACAGGAAAGTAATTTTTCTACCTGACACTACTGTAATGAGGGTACTGAAGAGACTGGAAAACAGTATGCTGAAAGGCTAGGGTTCTACTGAAATCTGTCTTGAGTCTGGTACTGTGCAGCCATTTCATTAATGCCTTAGGTGGTACAACATGCAGGAAGTTTATTAAATTCTTATATGATACCAAGCTGAGAGGAGTGCAAACATTTTGGTGGATAAGGTTAGAATTCAAAATAATCAAGACAAATGGCAGAAAAAAGCTATAATAAATAGAAAGCAATTCAATCAAGACATATCCAAAAATTTAAGTAGGAACAATCAGCTTCATGATTGTTGTATGAGAAATAGCTTGCTTAGATAGCAGTCCTACAGAAAAGGATCAGGATGTGATAGCTTATCACATGAGTCAAAAGTGTATTAACATTTCAATAAAACATATTACAATGGGAAGTATAAACACAAGAGCTGTATGTACAACACCCAGTTTTGCAATTGCTCTATCAAGATTGGACAAGGTTCGGCATAGGACAAAAGTAAACAAAGATCACAGGTCA
>JAVHNF010048050.1:7316-20357 GCA_034783455.1 Micropsitta finschii
AATATAATTTATATTTATGATACTCTTTAGCCAGAAAAGCAAGTGCGATTTTCTGTGAAGATCTCGCAGTATTTGTTTGAACCTGTATGTCCTGAATCTGCTATTTTGATTTTTCTGGTCAGCAGACAAAAAAAAAAATAGAATTTGTTCTCTTCATCCCCTCCCAGTCCCTCAGATATTTTCTTTGCTCAGTTGGGAAGAGGAAGTTCTTAGAGTCATATGAATGTCTTGCAGTTCAGGTAAGTGCTTGGATGTGTAACTGCCTGGCCCATATAACCATGCACAGTGAATTTAGGTTCACATCTCAGTTTTGGAGGTTTTTTTACATTCAGATTCCAGGAGTTGCTTGGTATTTTTACTGAGCATCACCAGTGTGGTCCTGCTACAGAGGGGCCAGGTGCTACCACAGACTTGCCTAGAGGGTGGAATCCACTGGGCTTGATTTTCCACCAACCTGCCCCTTGTGTCACTACTCACAGCTGTGCAAAATGCCACCATTGTTCTTCAGCAGCAGTTTCGCATCCATTTTGCACAGGGATGAGTGACTATAGAGGATGCAAGCCAGTGGAAAATTCACCTTGTGTTCTGTGCTCTATCTTAACCGAGGCACGAACCAGCACCCTCATAGTCTGTTGACTGTAAATCTCTTACTTTCAGATGAGCTAAGAAGGAGCCTTGCCATGGCTAAGCTAGTGTGAATCACACTAAGCTTACTTCAGCTAAAATAAACTCCCTTTTTCCTCCTGTGTACATCCCTCCTCCTTCCATGTGCCTGTGTGCTGAGCTGTGTGCAGTCTCACAGCATTCCCATGCTACTGGGCTCCACGAGTCTTTGAGAAACTGCACCTTGGGATTGCTGCTCCCAGCCACCACAGGGATGCTGGCTTTGGGCAAAACCAACTCAAAATGAGGTATTTTTAAAGAAGAGGATGGGTACTAGTCTGCTATGCTTTTAAAGTGTATTAGCTCTGTATTCAAAATCCTTGTGGCTGTGCGTGGAGTAGCTCAAGGTTTGTTCAGTTTTGGAGAGAGTAAGCACTGTCCTCAAAAACTAAAACCTGCTCTTGAAGATCTTTTAAGGGAGCTGTCAAGCCAGCATCTCATTTTTATTATGTCTGAGCAGTAGTTAAAACTGGAAAGGGAAGAAACGAGGCACTTGAAGGACAGACTTTCTCTCCCCTGGTGCCGTAGAAGTGCCTGCTTCGGTCTGGTGCCATTTTGCTTGAGAGAGCTGGAGCACTTGAGTTATGGTGACATCTATTAGAATTCAATTAGTGGTAGTTCACTGACCCAAATTAACATTCTTTGTTAAACTCAAGTCGGTGTATATGTATGCTATTTCCAGGCCAAACGGACCTGCATAGAAAAGAGGCTTCGAATCTCTGAGCTTGTTGGCAGTGTCTTAGTAACTGGATTCAGAGCACAAGCTTATCTAATGCCAGTGCTTTAGGCTGGCTAATAGAATTGCACAAGTCTGTGGTTTGTAATTAAACTGTGTGGAGCTCTGACTCAAGGTGAGCGGGGAGAAGGAGGATGATGGAGGACATGCTGGGGGCTCCCTGCAGCCTCTTGGCTCCTCTTCACCCTGAGGCAGAGGTGGCTGCTGGGACTTGTTGGAGGTGGTGGATCTCCTCTTGGAAAGGCATCCTGGTGCGCAGGGTGGGTTGGAATACTTCAGCCTTGCTTTGCTTCTTATTTCAAGCCTTTCATAGACTCCTGACAATTTGTCCAGGTCCCAGACTGGATGTCACTGGCTTTGGTGTCGGGGCTACATTAACTCATCTCTCATCTACCAGACTTTTCAGGTGCCCAGTCTGTGCATTGCTGGGTTTGTCCGAGTGACTTTGTCAGTGCCTTGCATAGGCAGGCATAACTGTCATAGAAATAATAGCACTACAATCAGTAATGCCATTCAGCATCAGGAGAGGAAGTTGAAGAAAATTCCCACTTTGTTCCTTTACCATGGTCTATCTGTTCAGTGACTTGAAATACTCTAGAGCTGTCCTTGTGGTTATGGTTTCCCTGCAGTTTATTTTTTGTTGAAAACCCTCACTGCCAGTATTTACCTATCACTGGCTATGATTTCATTTGCAAAGAAAATACGACTTATTAGCAAACAGTTGTTAATGATTGATTTTTAAAGGGGAAAAAAAACAAACAACGCTGTTTAAGATATTTTTTCACAGACTCTACTTCCACGCTGACATTTACACTGAGACGGTGGGCAGAGATGTGTTAGTCTGGATCTGTTCCCATGTGTCACTTTGACTAGTTTAAACTGTCACCGAGCATCTTAGAACAGTCAGCTTCATGTGTCTTGCGGATATCAGCCATTATATTTCACATTTTAATTTTAATGGCAACTGATGTAGATGTCAAGAAATGTTGAAACGTTTGGGCATTGAACTCATGGATATTTTTTTCTTATTTAATAGGGTTTTGTCTCAAGATACAGTTAGCTATTATAAGAATAAATTCACTCCTGATGCAGGTGAATGTTTCCCATGTGTGTGGATTTGAATTTGACCCACAGAGAGCAAGTGCTTTTTTGGATGCAGTGATTTTCCTTCATTATCTGTGCCTGTTTTCTATTTGGTAACTTAGGTATACACATTTTAAATTGAAATACACAAATCCCTATGAAAAAACAGCTGAATACATGTCAGCTTCCATAGAGAACGTCTTTCTGATGCTGACTGTGCCCGGTACAAGGTAAAACTTCAGAAAATCTGTTTCCAGTATACTTGAAGGCATTTACTTAGCAGCAGCACAGATGGCACTTGAAATGCTGAATAATAATTGTTAAGAGCCAAGGTAAACGATGGAGCAAATGTAGAAGCGGACACAGGAATTGCAGTCTGTGTGGATTGCACTATTTGTGTAGACAGGTGATAAAATTTGCATGTGCAAACTCTGCTTTACTCCTGAAACGATCAGCTAATGTGATTATTTGCCTGTGCTGGTACTGGGAGCAGAGGGTAGGGCAGCTGGTTGGGGAGGTGAGGAATGAAGCGCCCAGGATGTACTATAAACTCAAAGCTCTCCTGGCCCTGCTTGGAAATGATAAGTAAAGGAATACGCTTTGGAGCCATGGATGCTCCAGCCTTTAAGGTACTAAAACTTAACTGCTTTTTGGTTGTCACAGTGTTAATGAGGAGCAACTTGTTTGTTTGTTTGTTTGGTTTTTTTTTTTTCTGGTCTCAAGTATTAAATGGCCATATTTCTTGCCATCTTTTAGCATTAAAGTAAGAATAGATCTTGCTGCAAAGGCAGCATCATTCAAAGACTGTAGCTAGTCACTGCACTCAGCAGCACCGCGCTAGCTCTCCATGTCTCTGTTTCCTCTGTTTGGCCAGTCCACCTCAAAAAGCTGTGAAAGCTTCCTTCTCCCATTTCAGCTCCTTTCTAGCTGCTCATAGTTTTGCTGATGCCATCTGCTTTGGGACTCCTTTCATCTGCGGATTCCCCATCTCTCTCCTGATCAGCCCTAGCAGCCAACATTCAAATCTGTGATTGGAGATTTTATTCCTCCTTCTGTCCTTCTTCCTCTTCTGAGACAAAGAAAGATGGTACATGGTAATGCCCTCTGCCATAGGTTTCTGTTGCTTGACCTACATATAGATCCTGGTTTAGTGACATGGCTCAGTGGTGTGACAGAACTTGGCTGTAATATGAAGGCATTTGGAAGGTCCTGAAAATGTTTCTTTTCATGAGTTTATGGCCAAAAATTTGGGGGTTTGTGTTATGATTGCATTAGGGATTAAGTTTGCTTTCTTTACTTTGTAAGTGAAATGTTTCTAATATGCTTTTTCTCCATTAGTCATACCTCTGCATATTCCCATCAATAGATAAGAAGATGAAAATTTGAGTTAGTAGAATTAATGCTGTTTGCCAGACATTTCTGCTACTATTTTCAGTCCAGTTTGGAATATGCAATAATAAAGCAAATGGACATTCTGTGGCAGAATATCTTTTTTTCGGTCGGTTTTACATGTGATATTAAAAAAATCAGTGTCCACAGAGTAGATGAAATAACGTTTTATTACTCTGTTGGCTACATTCTCTTCAGGGGTCGATACAGAGTGGCATTTGCTCTGTGATGCAGAAAATAATCTGTTAAAGAGAAAAAAAATATGTACATATGTAACCTACACCTAAAGAGAAAGGCTTCAGCCTTGCAAAGAGCAATAGGATGTGACTGGAGAAGAGTTAATAAAAAGTTGAGAAAGTTTTAAATGGAAACTAAAAGAAGGGGAAAGCAGTCAGCTTCCTTCATCATCAGTTCCCCCCCCTCCCCCCCAGCAATAATGAAATAGTTTGTGCATTTTATGTCTTTATTTGGGTTCACACTTCTCTTCAGAATTTTATTTTTGCACCCAAATGCAGCAGTCTTGGGAGCGTATTAATGCCTTGTGTTGGTATAATTAGTCTGCATTTTAAGTTTATTAGTGGACTGACTAATGTACTCTTAAAAGGCTTTATTTGGAAAAAAATCAATATATGAAGCCGATAGAGCTCTTGAGAGTTTGTGCCACATACACATTCACACATAGAAAATCATGTTATCAATTTTCATTTGACTTTTAATCAATTACAGTGACAAAGAGATGATTTGAAGTCAATTTTCTGTTGGTGCTAAATTAGTGTTTGATCACAGATGTTTACTCTGTTGACTACTTTCTTTTGCAAAAAGCCTTGTAGAACTAGGTTGCAGAGACTGATGCTTCTCATTTTCAGGTGATTAGCAGGTTTTTTTACTCTATTTTGCTGCTTTTAGCAGCATGAGGGGTGCGCTTCTGCTGGATATGACTGTGTGGGAACCTCTTAAGATGAACATGGAATTTAGTAATCAAGCCTGGCATTTGAAAGAAACTTGGAAGTTCCGCTCTTTGAATGGAGATGCTTCTTCTCGGTGATCCAGTGCTAAATCAGTTCTCAGAACAACAGACTCCTCCATCCCATCTGTTTAGACTTGTAAAATTTATGCTAACAATAGCTTTTGACCAAAAGAACATTTTGCTTCCTACTTATTTTTAAGTGAAAGAATGCAAAAGAAGAAAAGAAAAAGCTGTGAAAATAAATGTGAAAAATAAGATGTGAGAGTCTTTACAAGAGAACCAAAGAGTCAATCCTGCAGTATTTGTTTGTTGGGTTTTTTGGGGGGTTTTGTTTTTTATTATGAACCTTCTTTATTTATCAGCTGTTTAAAATAGGTAGGCCAAGACTTTTCATTCTGTATTCATAGGAGAGCAATTCCTGAGACTACATAGCAGGCACATGTGGAAAACTACTCTGTCTTCTTTTGGATTCCCCAGCTGGGATTGAGAATGTTGTTTTGATCCTTAAAATCACATAAACCCAAGCTCAAGACCAGATTGTGAAGTGGCCAGTGCCCTCAGATGCAGCCAGATTTTCTAACAGTGCAATTCTTATTTGAATTCTGGTATGGGTTGCCAGAGAGCAGGTGCTAAATGCTGGGATTTTTTTATTTGTTTGAAATCTGTGTGTTGTACCAAGAGATGCAGGACGCTGAGCATCTCTGAGAATCCAGCCATAATAAACACTGCATAAAACGCAAACCGTAACACATACAGCCCAAACCCATCATATAAATCAGCCTAACTCATCAAAGCAATAGATCAAACAAATGCCTCAAAATTCAGTTCTCTCTCTCTCCTGTCATTCTCCCCAAATGCTTTGCATAATACACTGAAGATCAGCAAACAGATTTCATTTTTAAATTCAGGCTCTAGGATTCCGCCAGACTCCAACATTAAGAACCCTAAGTGCTTTTTCCAGCATGGTTCTAACTTTTCTTACAGAAACTACAAAATATAACTATAAATAAATCACTACAGTATTTATACATGTCTATATGTACTCATTCTGTATATGAACTCATACTCTATATGAATTCTATACAGAATAAAAAACCAAGGAAAATTCTGTAGAAATCATTGGTAAATTGTGACACCTCCACAGAATCTTTAACTGGCTGGCTCATTCACTGACATTATAATAGTGTTGTAATTTATGAATTTACTGTATTAAATAAAATACTTTATAACAGTAAATAATGCCCTGCCCAAATGCAACATGAAAACTAAAAGGAATGCGGCAGAAATAGTTAACTTAAAGGCAGCTGAATCTAGTAAAAATAGAAGTGAGAATATCAGGAAAAAACTTTCTTTTTAAATGCAACCATTTTACTCAAGTAAGTAGATATCTTCATATAGCAGAAATGGTTTTGAACATTTACAAATAATCAGAAGAGAGAATGTTATCACACACATGGCCATTTAAAATTACAATACTAAAGTCTGCTCCCAAGAAATTGTAATAGGAAACTCTCTGAAATCACATCAAAAATGAGAGACACAAGTGCCAAGAGATAAAATTCTTAAAAACAGGAGCCACTTGCAGCACTTAAAAAGGAGAATTCTACAGCAAGTTTTAGCAAATGTTATCTTTCTTGTTTTCAGTTGTAATACCATATTATTTAATCACTTTGATGTAGCTTTCATCCAAGATAGGGTCTGTGAAACAAGCAAAACAGTTCCAGGTTCAGATATGCAGCAAAATGTCTTGTCAAACAGACTCATCTTGGCTTTCACTAAAGTAAGTTTCTGTTTTCATTTTTACAAGATACAAATGAAATTTTCCTAGTTTCTGGGAAAGAAGAACTCACAGCTTTTTCAGTTTTGCTGATGACAAGTCAGAAAACTGCTGAACTTAAAACCATGTGAAGTGTTTGCTGAACACTCACTAAACTGCTTATGAGAGATACAATACACACAGTATACATGTGGATTTGTACAAATGGCTGTTCTTGGATCATTCAAGACTCCCCTTTTCAGCTTCATGGGAGGGGAGAGGAGGTGTGGCACCATGAAAAAGGAACAAGAAGCCAACCCTGTATCTCAGACTATCAGAAAGTGCCGTTACCTGAGAACAGTGTTGAACAGCTGCTTTATATGAGGCAAACATGGTATTTCCCTCCCTCTTTTTATTTCTAACAAGAATGTAACTATGATCAGTCTGTTCTGCTGACCAGTACAGCCCTCTGCTCTTTATGCTCTCATTCTTAAATCTATGTTGCTGCTTCCAACACGAAGGAGGAACCACTCCAAACCACAACCATGGAACCAAGAGAAACGAGGGACCAAGAAAAGAGCACGGCATAAATGAGAGCTCCCCCATCACAAAGTGCCTTGAGACAAGGCTCAAGCAGAGCACCAGGGAGCACATGCTGTTGCAGCATATTTTTTTAATTTATAAAAATTAATTCATAGCTACTGGAATTTGGAGGAGTCTCTCACAGAACAGTGTTTAAAAAAAAAGACGCCACTAGATTTGTAAATAAGCAGGCTAAGGGAATAAAAAAGGAAACTTTAGAAACTCATTTTCAATGCATAATAATGAGTGAATATAAAACAGGAAACAGGTGTCGCAAGGGATATTTACTATAATTCAGGGGTCTCCAAGCTTTATTTTCTCAATTTCTGATGGATAGCAGCATTCTGATGGATAGCTACGGTAACAGGCACAACTATCTACGTGATAATGTTGAGCCAAGTCCTACTTTGAAATGGCAGAAAATACACTCCCCACAATAAGAACCCCTGGTTTAGAACAGAAATTCTGAACTTTCAGAAACGTTCGAGGTGAGGTTGGACAGGGCTCTGAGAAACCTGAGCTGTCCCTGCTGATTGCAGGAGGGTTGGACTAGATGACCTTGAAAAGGTCTTTCCAACCCAAACTATTCTATGATTCTATGAACCCTGAATGAAGGATTATAAACACAATAACAAGAAATTACTGATGGGTTTTCTATACTACCAACACAATAATTTTATATACAATATGACATGTATGCAGACGCTTTTCTGGTAGTGGAGTATTTGGCTGGTAAGACAAAATATTTTACACTTCCTTTTTTGCAAGCACAGACAATAAATTTAAACACTTAACAGCACTTTTTATGGAAAATCTGAGTTTCAATTAATGCATTTCGAAAATACCTCTGCTCTACAGAAGACTTCTTTATTTCATTTAAACATTTGCACTTTACAACCCGAGCAATTTTCCAAACTCAAAATTCTACTGTCATGACTTCTTTCTTTAAAAATCGTCTCTATAATTTTCTGTGCCACACCAGACAACTCCAGACAAAGAATTGCAAAGATTTAGTAATTAACAAAGGTGACAGAGCAATGAAATATTATGAGCTTTACCTGGAGAGGAAGGAGCACTGGAGGACTGCTGGTCTGCAGAAAAGGATGGCCAGGAGCGCTGACAATCTGAGTTAAAGATGCACATAAAATAGAGGTGGAGGGGTGGGAGGAGAAAAAAGCTCCAGACAAGCAGCTGAGGAGATGCAGACATGCCTAAAATACAGTATGTTGTACCTGACATCTTTACACGCAAAATAAAAAAATACTGTGGAAAAGAGTTTGTATGAAACTCTTTTAGTGTGCATTACACCTCAGCAGAACATGAAATCGCCACCAGGGGAGTCAACCCATTCTTCATGACAGTGTCACCTGCTGCAAGATATTTCTCCCTACATGCAAGTTGCATTTTGAGAAAGGTAATCTATACGTTTGTCCCTTCCTTCCTGACTTTAGTGTTTCCTCTAGCATCTCCCTTTATAAGGTGTACAACCTTATACAGGTCAGACCCCTCTTGCTCTGGTTCATACCATTCATGGTGCAGCCAGCTCCTAGTCAGATTTCGGTGCTACCAGGTGGCTAGATCAGTACTGCCATTCCATGTTTTGAGCTGCCCAATGCATCCCACAGAGAGCATTAGAAGCTGACCACTTCAACCATCTAAGCCAAGTGACTGTCTCAAGCTGAATTTCTTGGGGAAAAGTTTCAGGCAAGCAAGAGGAGTCGATAAGAAAGAGACTCAGCAAAACATAATGTTCATGCTATGCTTAGTTCTTTTGAATAGCATTATCTTTTTAATAACTATTTCATTAAGAAATGCCTTTGGACTCACACACTGGGACAATATTTCTTTAAGTCACTGTGAGAACAGTGTTAGGTAACCCTCTTAGGTCTACTGAGCTCATGCTGCCTGCCTAGGAAATCAAAACTGAACCTATGGTGGCTGGCAAATCTCCACTGATATTTCCCCCATGTGAAAGAATTTCTTGTTCATATAAGGTGACTTCAGCAGCTCTTGCTGCTCTTCTGAGCTTTATTCCCAATGGAGATGCACCACTTGAAATACAGGAAAAAAGTGGAAATGGAAAATTGGCAAATCAAGATTTGGTCAGGGGTAGTCAAGGAGATCCAGTTTGTTTTCTGCTATTTTACCACCTTGATTGCGCCTGTGTTCCATATGGGTTCTGAGGAGAAACTGAACCTTGTATTTTCAGACAATTTAATCCAAGCCTGAGCATCCTTGCATTCTATAGCTGAAAAGAAGGCTCCATTGTCTTAAATAGATGACAACTAAGACAACTTACAGGTGGCTCACAGCACTCTCACTAAATCAGAGCGGTTTTGCTCAGACCTAACTCTAATCCTAGAGTCTTTGGGGAACACTCAATTGTTAAGAAAGTGCCTAAGCAAGCACATTAGAAACATCACAGGACTACATGGATGCTTAAATGACCCCAGAGTCCAGACAAACAGTAAAATAAATTATTTAATTTATAGGTCCCCATCTGTTCACAAATAGCTACAGAACATTTTTATAGGAACAGATGTGTGTACTCCAGAATGCACAATATTGGAGGTTAAATCTGGAAATTTTTCCATCCCAATCTATTTGCTTAGAAATTTATTCTCAGCTATATGCTCAGATAATTTAACTGCTGGATGAATTATAATTTATTTATATGTAGATTGTCATTTTCTATTGGTTATATACACACAAGCAACTTTTCTTAATAAAAAAAGAAAGAAACAAATAGATCATCTACTTATGTGAGTGTTCACTTTTCTCTTTGTAATGGAACTGTGGGTGCAACTGTGGTAACAAATGTGAGAATGTACATTTTTGGCTGTCTAGATCTCCATGGCTGCAAAAGATTTTTTAGAAACCGTATGGCACTAGACACACATGAAAAGCACAGCAAACATTACACTGTTATAAGCTGGCATGCCATAGATAAAATTATTTTCCTCAACTTACCAAGCAATTTTAACATTCCTGTTTGTCCTGTATACTTGTAAACATTTAGAGAGAGCAGAATACAGATGAAAAAGAAAAAATGATAAGTGTCAGGAGAAATTAGAGAAAATCCTTTAATTGAAAGCTATACAGCTGATTTTTGAAGTGGCAATAGGAGGCTACCTGCAAATCATATTGTCCTTTAATCAACTTAGAAAATTAGTGATAAAAGGTGGAACTCTACAAATCTAAGCAGTTGTGCAATTCATTGATCGGATTATTTTGAAGGAAGATATCTGTACTGAAAGTCTGAGAGACAGACTAAACTTAGTACTTGTCCACGTTTTAACAGCTATGTCATTTTTACCAACAGATGCAATTAACAATCGTTCCTAAACATAAGCCGAGAAAGAGTGGAGAAGCATGGGTATTACAAAACATGACAAGACAGAAGCGTATGGAAAAAAGAATACTGAAGTTGAGACTTTCTTGTTGAATTAAAATATGGCTGGTGCCAGCCCACGTTGCTATCTTATTTTAAAGGCCTTTAAGCTTAATCAGGTCAGCCAAATTTTTGAGGAGAAAAAACACAAGTACTTAAGGTATCAATAATCAATAAAACACACCCTAAAAATTAAAGCTCATTCTTGCTGCCAAAATTTGAGCAATACATAGCAGAACTTCTAATAAAAGTACATTTGTAAAAAAGCCACATTGTAAATTCAAAGTTATTTTGGAAGTTCGTTACAGCTAAATTAACTATAACTAAGCCATTAATTGAGAGGTGACTATCAAAGTTCTTCCTTCCTTTCCCTAATACAGTGTCAGTTAATATAGGTGGATCCACATTTATTTTAAGTACTTCTAACTTCAAAATTTGATTCACAGCCTACTCCACTGAGCAGATGGCAGGAGCACATGATAGTTTCATGTAGCAGACTGTTCAGTGCAGTCAATCCTTTTTGGTTGAGGTACAAGCACAGTAGTAACATATCTCAGTAAATTTCATGTGGAAAAGCTGTCAGCTAATCCCTGTAGTTTCGGACAACTGCAGAATTGGTGAATGCATGCACCAGCCTTAAGAGACAGTAGCTCTTCTGACAAGTAAAAATAACAATCTTATTTTGTCTGCAGTGGAATATGCTCATTAAAGGAATGGTTGAATCTTAACCAGACAAGGTAACAACCAAAGTCCAAAATAAAATGTGATGAGTGTATTCTGTCTTCATTTTTTCTCCTCCGGAAATTAAAGAGAACCTCTGTGTAAATCACTAATAGAAGGCATTACAGATACTGATATTTTATAATGGACATTCTTACCAGAATTTTCATACGCTTCAAAACTGAAATCAGGTTTCCTGTCCTCCGTCACGTGGTCATAAGTTATGTGTGGAACAGTTAATGTCCTATCTGGAGAAGAAGGCCCATTGTCTTTGTCTAATTTAAATTTCTTCCTTTTAACCTAAAAACACACATAAACTAGATTACCCAAGTCAAGACAAATTATGTGTCTCTTCAACAGTGTCTTCAATAATAATGCAGTCCCCAGTGAACTGTAACCAGACAAAAGAGTGCCTGATGAATTGCATTTACATTTCCCAGCAAGGCTGACCCTACCCCACCAAAACTGGCTAATCATTAGAGTTCTGCACATTATCATTAGCAAATCCCTTGCCTGCAGAAAAAAAATCTGCTAGCTCTGTGACAGTTTATATAAATCAAACTATTCTAGTATATCTTTACCATTTTATGGGTGCAATAAATCATACCTTCAACAAAAAGCAAAGGGATATATTGCTACTGAGCTTAGATGAGCCTGGGATTCTAGGGAAGATTTTTGCACACCATCCTCTCCTTCAAGCCTGAGACTACTCTGCAGTACTCTTACAACAGTGAGGATGAAATATTACATAATTTAAAGATTCTGACAAATGCATTTTGTTGCTGTTCTTTAAATAAAACCAAAAAATAGATCTTGAATTATGGAATCAGTTTATACAAAAATATTATCTTACATAGGCACAGGATGTCTTTACCATAGAAGTTTAGAAAGCCACAAAATCAATAATCAAGAGAAGCAGCAGTTGGGGGTATTTTGTTGTTCTGTAGTTTTGGGGTTGGGATTTTTTCGTTGTTGTTTTGGGTTTTTTTTTGTTGGTGATTTTGTTGATTTTGGGGTTTGGGGTTTTTTTGTGGTTTTTTTGTTTGTTTGTTTGGGTTGGGTTTTTTTTGTTCTTTTAAACAGTTAAGAGTTACTGTTTTGGAAACAGTAGCAACAATAAGTTACTGATTGATGTGCTTGAGTTAGGTCATTATTGCTCTTCTCCAAACCCACAGATCCATTAAAAAAGTCAACCTTGAGAACTGAAGGAAATTAAGTTATAGTTTAAAATGTTTACATACTGAAAATCTCAAAACTAAAATGAAAATAAAACTTTTAAATCAAATAATAATCTGTAACACAAACACAACATAGCCTCTAGAGAGTAAATAAATTCAAGCTAATTAAGAAGTTTTACTATAATAGGAAATGTTAGTTACTGGTACCATCACTGATTTCTTCGGTTTTGGACTGGGTGACAGCAAATGATAATTTCTGGCAGGTTTTCTAATATATATTTTCCATGTAGAAGAGTCTGGGTTTTCTGCTGCGTAGCATCGCCATGCAGTCTAGAACAAATGTTTTAAGCAACAAAACAATGAAGGCAATCAGATCTGTAGCTATCTGAACTACAAAGTAACTTTTGAGTAGCGTGTTAGTCATTTTTATTTAATAGCATTCTTGAATTTCCCCACTGGAAACACAAACTCAGCATGGTTTAGAATCTTTATTTAGTAAACAGAAACCACATAGTTCGAACTGGGCAAACCAGAAGGGAAGGTGTGTCTTTGCTCTAAGCCAGTCGAGTTCCACAG
>JAVHNF010048069.1:0-10434 GCA_034783455.1 Micropsitta finschii
TATCGGTCGGCAAGTTGTGAGTGGTTGTATTCTCTTCCCTTGTTACTTCCCTTATCATTATTATTATCAGTGGCAGCAGTAGTGGTTTGTGTTATACCTTAGTTACTGGGCTGTTCTTGTCTCAACCCATGGGAGTTACATTCTTTTGATTTTCCTCCCCATCCCTCAGGGAGTGGGGTGGGGGGAGAGAAAGGAGGCAAGTGAGAGAAAGACTGCATGGATGAATTTAAACCACGAAAGTTAGCTGTGCAGCATCACATATTAATTTATAACACCACATCTGACAGTCCACCTGGGGGCAGAAAGGCTGTAATTTGATATTTTAAGGTATATTATGTTCATTAAATGATGTGTGTACATTAACTAAATGCAGAAGTTAACAGTATTAATTTTTATATAATAGAGTACAGTATAAACTAAGGGAATGCTAGTCACCACACCATAACAAAGTATTTTCACATATACACATGCCCCTGGAGAATTGTTACCTCATGCTCTGTGTGATGGATGTCTACCAACAGTGGGCTTTGTTGTCAGAGATGACTCACCTGGAATTAGTTAATGCTTTTAAATGAAGCCAAGGAATGTTAACATTTTAAAGACCTCAGTGTAACAATAAACCCTTACATAGGATTTACAGTAATGGCATCATATTTAATTTCAGTATCTCTAACGTTTTTCCACTTTATATGTAGAAAAGTCGTGGAGGGGTTACAATTAAGTTCTGAACAATCCTACACTGCTATTAAGACCTGGTTTTCCTCCTCTAATCCCAAAGCTAAAACGACTGTTTTCTGTATTAATCCATCATTACATTACCCTCAAGATAAAGAGATATGTCTCTTTAGAATTATATTCTATAATATACAAATTGGCACACCACATAAAAAAATTACTGAAATGATGCAAAAGTAAATGGAAGAACAAAATATTCTTATAAACCATATTGCTATTCCTATTGGATATTAAATACGTGTTTTATTCATGCCATGTTTATTCTGCACTTAGTGTACACTCCTTAGGACAGATGATTTTTTATGGTCTCTGAAGGCAGCAAATTCTGTAAAAATTTGCATGTAGTAAACTTACCAAATAAACATCGGAAAAGATGGTGTTCCAGAGTTCAAAGATTCCAGGTTGAGAGAGAGGCGAGACAAAAAGGATGAAAACCAACTAGTTTATTACTATAGGAAAAGATAGGGAGGAAGAACCAGCAAAGGGTAAAAGAAAGAGTGATGGATATTTTTGGTGTTTATCTTACCAACCCCAAAGACTATGTGATGACAATCAGGAAACCAGTTTCGAGAGACATCATCACAGTGTGAGGTGGAAGTCTCAACCTTAGTGGGCATCCCTGCAGAGGCAACACTGACCTGGGTGGTACAAGGGTCTGCCTCTTCACATTGCATGAGGCTCCAGCTTTTATGCTAGTGAAAGAGCACACTCATTCCGACGCAGAAGGCCAGCCCACATAGGAAGTAGTAGACAGCTATATAAAAACGGTCTCTGGGGCTCAGGACTTTTAGGGGATTTTCAGAGAGGAGCCACCACAGACCATTATCTCATGTGTCTTGTGACTGGTATGAGACTCCCTTTTGCTAACAGCAGTGTTTAACTCTCCTGTTTTCAAGGTTACGTTCCCACAACCTGTGCCAGACAGTACTTTTCTATTATTGTGTGTTTCACCACGCACCATTATCTAGTGTCACTGACACAGATGGGCTGAGCCTAAAACCTATTGAAATCCAAATGAATATTTCAAATCAAGTTGCTTTGGATCAGTCCACAAGTGCAAACTACATTTTGTACATAAACATTTTAGAACATTAAGTTGTCAAATTCTCCTACTTTCCTGTTCATTATAATATGACCTTCCTTACATTACACACCTTCCAAATTATATATCTAGATATACATATATATAAACAGACCCTCTTCCACAAAGAGGGACTTAATATATTGAGACATTGCAGTTTACTTAGTATGCTTCATGCTCTTCCCTATTTTGCTATTGCCTCTAATAATCTATCCCTACCCATTTTTAAGAGACCAACTAATCCAACTGCACCTCTGGTAACCCAGACTTTTAGAAATGCATTATAATGGACTCTCTGAAATTCATTATTCCTCTCACCTTTGACTGAGATTCAGAGTTTTCAAAGGCGGACCCATGTTCTCACGTCAGAAAAAGAGATTACTCCCTGAACATACTTAGGCTTCCTGCATCAAACGTGACCATCTAGCAATCCCTTGGAAATTGTATGCTACGATACGAGTATGAAATGGATTTTTTCTACAATGCCAGTGTTATCTTGCAATTTTAATAACTTTCTGCTCCAGTAGCTCTGGAGAGGAAAATGTCCACGTATTAGCAATATGCAATATTAACAGATATTCACTAAGCTTAATATTCCATGACACAACACCTGAAGTAACACATCTTAATGTAGGCTTCAAAACCATATGCCAAAGAAAGCATTTAACTTCCAACTGCAGTTGTAAACATTATTCACATGACTGAATGCATAGAACAGGAGAGCATCAATGAAGAATCACTAAACAAGTAACTCACTGAGTACTTAACATAGTAACAATGATGCAAATTCAAGCATGGCAGACAGCTCTTCACCCCTACAAATGTATTCCTATATAAGCTTTCAGATCCCTCCGTGTAGGATCTCAAGACTCTTTGACCCTCGGAAGCTATTTTATCAGGCAGTCAGAATTTTCAGGTCTTTTTTTGCTCAAAATAAAACAGCAAAATCAAACTCAAATCGGGTATATTTTGTAGATCAAGAATAACAGAACAGAAAGTCAGTGAAACACTAAGATTAGTGCCTAAATATTATAGAACTACTTCCTTTTTCCCTGTTTTTTGTTGTTTGTTTTTTCTTTAAATTTGAAGAAACTTCACATGGTATAAAATAAAATCCATTCTTTTCAATCCAGGCTAGAACAAGTTATCTACCATATATAAACTAAAAAGCCTTTCCGATTAACATAGCTTCTGTGAGATGTGAGGGTTTATCTGCTGGTTATCATGGAGGTCAAAGATGTTGATGGAATGTGAGAGCAGGTCCTGCCACTCTGACCGCAATGCCTTTCCAGACTTCATCCCAAATGGAAACAAAACCCAGTTGCAACCATCAGAAATCTGACTAGTTGAGAGTGACATTCTGAGTAAGGTGCTGGTGACCCAGTGACTGGGAATTGCCCTGGAGGTTTAAAGTCCCATGTCCTTCCCAGGGTATTAGTGACACATTTAATGAAACTGCCTAGTTAAATTACATTAGCCAACCACTGTTTACAAATTTAAGGATCACATACAGTCTGCCCACTGTTTGGCACAGATAAACACAATCAGCCCTCATATTTGATGCTGCTGACAGATCACCAGCCACTGCTGTAGATGGTGGCAGCATAAGAGTGCTAATTACTGATGACATTAATGATGAGGTAACCTGTCTCTCTTCAGCTAATAAACAGATGGAACCTGTTTCCTATTAATTTTTTTTCAGACAACAAATTGTTTAGCTTTAATGGTAGAGAGCAACAAAACCAAATTATCTGTTCTTTGGAGAAATTTATTTTCTGCTAATTGCTCTAAACGATCAATACAAGAATTACAACTGGCATTATCCCACTGAGAAAAGCAGCAGAGAAGTCAAAATCAATTAGTTTCCTACAGTACAATGCAGTCAGACGGAAAGAGTCATGACAACAGAGTGTAAAAGTCAAGCTACAAAGAATGCAGTTCAGTGAACACAGCAGACTTGGATGGAAAATCCAGCAGGGCTTTTCCGCACCGTCATATATCACTGCAATTTTCATCAGGGACTGTAGTGATAGGAAAAGAGGTAATGGGTTAAAACTGAAACAGGGTAAGTTTAGATTGGATATAAGGAAGAAGTTCTTTACTGTAAGGTTGGTGAGGCACCTTCCTTGGAGGTATTCAGATGATGAGTAGATGTGGCACTTAGCAACATCATTTAGAGGTGGACTTGGCAGTGCTGGGTTAAAGGTTGGACTTGATGATCATAAGGGTCTTTTCCAACCTAAATGATTCTATTATTCTATGACCATCCACATCAGAAAAAAATCAAACACATAAGATACAGCCATATTCTGCTAGAATAATTTCTCATTGCTGTTTTACCTGATTGTTCTCAAATGCATGGAGTTTTAGATTTACTGTTATTTTTTCAGTATTACTTAAAGATTATTTGCTGGTTCCAGTTGCACTTAAGTAAGAAAGTAACATTTTAACACACTCCATGTGCTAGAAGAGTCAAATCCACATTATTTCACATTAATTCCTTGCACCCTGCATTTTCTTATCAGTAAAAAGCTTAGTAGCATATATTTTGTCCTGGAAAAATGAAATATTAGATCTTTACATGAACTCTTGACTGATTTAATATCTCTCTTGGGCTGAGCTCTTGACTCTTCTAATAAAGAGTGGCTAAAGGGTGTAAGTGCCCTTGCACAGGCTACTTGAATGACAGCATTTGTCTCCCTGACTCATTCCATCAGGACACATTCCTGCACAGGTTTATTTTTCTACAGCAATGTCTTTTATCTTATACAGGGTAGAAATTGCTGGTCACCCAAGGTCTTAATCCATTTAGCAATGCTTTCAGCAGTGATGTAATGTTGTGTTTGAAAACACAGTATCTCCCCATTTTCTATTTAATGCTGTTTCACATAAAAAAAGTCAACTGACCTCTTCATGCAAGCACAACTGCAAAGGCATCCAAAACTTTTGTTGAAGGCCACCTACCTTTTCCATGAGTTATCAGAAACAAAACAGGCAGCCTATTTAAAATTGAATAACAATGAATGGCTGTTCTGGGCTGGGAAAGTTTTACATACATCCTCACAGTTCTCTTTATTCAGAGCTTATAAATAACAGCCTGCAAGCCCTACAGCCACTAATTTAGCACCATGTTGTGACTCCCTCTTTTTCTCTCCATTTGCCTCAAGCAAAGTCAAGTTCTATTGACCATTTTTCGGCTGATACATATGAAACTGGTTTGTGTGACCTCAGTATTGTTTTGCACAAAGCACTATCTTGTACAAAGCAAATATTAAAGTTTGTTGACCATACAATTCCTGTGACTGGGCTTAAGTTGGTTTGCCTATGCATTGCTGAATACTTAAAAGTGGGACTAAGTTTTCTTGAAAAGGAAAACATTTTGTTTAGTTAAGTTGCAAAACATTGCTAATTCGGGGGCTATTCTGCTGCTAAGCAGAAAAAAGGAGATCTCTAAGGAATGAAAAACATTGTGATATTTAACAGTTCATGGGTTTTCTCCTCCGGCGGGATTCTTGTAAGATGAAGACAACATCCCTCAACGGCTATATGCACAACAAGGAGTAGTTAAACCACCTTTAACACTCCATGTTTTTCCACACAAAAGAGAACATGTGGTGGTCAGAACAGATACTTCATACTGATTCGGAGAAAACTCCAGGAATAAACTCGCCAACAGAGTTTCAAGTTGACAAGCAGGTATTCTTTATTGTGGCGCTGGGAGTCACTGGGGATAGCTCCTTCTAACATGTGTCCCCGTATTGCTATACAGGCCATTCTTACATAGTCACTGGGCACACATACATACTTCTGAGGCTACACATGAATTACATCATTTTCCAGAAAGTTTCTCACATGCACACAAAAATGTGATGGTGGTCTTTAAGGGTCGTTTACTTCTACCAACGATCTTCATAACTTCTGGCAGTCTTTGAATCAACAACTTAATTAACATTACAGACATAGCAATCATCCTGTCCTTGTACTTATCAGTTAGTTTAACTGTGCTCATCCTGGATACCTGCTAGTCCCAGATACTCCCCATCCCCAGACCCTGTTTTTCTATTCTGCTTTTCTTACACTTTTTGTACTAAAGTCCTAAGGACCTAAAACTGTGTCAGCTACCTTCAAGCACCGCAGTTATTTTCTATTACAAAGCCATCAAACTTAAGGTTACTTAGAACTGATTACATTGTGCTTTTGTGCCTCCTTGTCTCAACACAGAAGGAAATATCTCTCCTACATAGACTCTGTTTACAAAGCCACTTCTGAAATTTTAAATATTGTTCTGAATGCCTTGCTTACTTTTCCAGGAGCGATGTCTCCTTCCTGTGCTAACGCAAGACATATCACCACAGAACACCAGTTGAGTGCTAACATTTGTTCTTTACAACATATCCCTCTACAGACTAAACCAAATTCTTCTTTCCTTCTCATTTTGGCAACTGCTGTATAAGTAACAGTTGCACAGTGGCATTCTGAATGACAAGTTTTGCTTATGATCTCTAGAATGTATCTCACATTAGACCACTTTTCTTCCTTAATGCTGTAATCCTCATGCTTTATCATCTACAGATACACAGTGTGCTTAGCTAACAAAACCCAAGCAGCTCTTACCATGCAACTTTTGTTTTCCCTTCACATACATGAAACACTCCTGAAGCATTTATACAAATAAAAGAGAATCTTTTCTTGTATTCTTTACTCATCTGGGTCGCCTGAAATGCAAAGTGCAAAATTAAATTCCCACAAACAGTAAAACAGTTCATTGCTCTTTCTGCACCCTGCTACTTCACATGCACACAATGTGGTAATTGCTTTTGCTTGACTTGTTCAAACAGCCATTTTCATGACATGACAGCTAGGGCATATATTTATGCTCTTTGTAATCGGCCAGCACCACTTGTAATTAGGTGCAAAGTTAATTAAGTGCAATATATCTAATAACTGCCTGCCAGTAATAGTAAAGTTTGATTTAGCACATGAACTGTCAAGGTGTCAGAATGGTGTGTTAAAAAATAAGTTGCTAACAGAAAAACAATCCTGCCACAAGCCATAGAAAGGCACTGAGACAACAAGACAGTTGAGAAAAGGAAAAGATAACTCAATATTTCTGACACTATGAAATGACCCCATCTACATGTTGGTAAGTTGCATCTTGCTTTATTGAACAGATTTAAATATACTTTTACTTACAAGCCAGTGTCATCTTCTATAGACAACCCTTCCCCTTAAAAAGCTATACACATGGTACAGATTTTTTTTAAGTCTGTAAACATCAGTAAAAGATTTAATTAAAAAAAAAATGCATAAAGAGGGTTATGAAAAGAACCATGAAAGCCCATACAGCCACATTTCATGTTTGAAGACCTGCTTTTATTTGTTTCTTTTATTGCACAAGATACAGCTTTTCTTCTAGTGAACTTAAGATAGCATTAGGCGTATTCCAAATATTTATATTTAACACCAGCATAAATAATTATGCTGCAGTTGTCTGTGTTTTAGTTAATTTCAGTTCTTTACTAGGGAAAAAACTATGTTGTTCATGGCTTTATTCAGTAGAGGATATCCTTTCTCCAAATCACAATTTCAAACTTCCTGATTTCAACTGTTTACTTGTACCTTTATTTATCTCCAGTTTTCTTGAAAACCATCTTTTCTCATAATGATTGATCATCCCTTCTCCACAAGCACATCATGACTTTTCCAGCTCCATATTCTTCTTCCTTAAATTCAACTTTGGATCACTCAAATGTTCCCTTCACCTCCATCCCTGTACGATATGAACTGAAAATGTTCTCTTCCTTATGCTAGGCAGTCAGAGCAGATATGAGTAAAACCACACCTGTTCAGCAGGGATGCACAAAAAGAACAAATGGGACAAATTCTATACATAGAATAATTTAGAACTAGCTGTACATCATATTAGAAGTTAGAGTGAGCACAAATGATGAGATACGTATGCACCACAGCAGCACAAAATGCATGTGTAGTTCAATAACACTTTATTAACACAGAGGTATGAAGCTCAGAAAATTACCTGTATAAAATATGAAGAGGGAAAGTATGGACAATGCTCCGAATTTTTTTTAGGCCAGTAGATGCAAATAAATTGATGGAATTTGTACACATATAGGATAGCCCCAAACCCTGAGAAATAAAACTAACATCAAGGACAACACTGCTACTTCCAAATCAATCACCAGTAAAGCTTTCTTTCTAAAACACTTCACAAAAATCAATCTCAGATAAAATAATCTTTCTGGCTAGTTACTATGAACTGATATTTGATAAGGGAAATTATGCTCCAGATTGACATGAAATTAATAATGCTTGTTGTGTGGTGCCCAATGACAAAGGTAAATGCTAACAGCTCCGATATCCTGATGATTGCCGAAGTACTCATTCGAGCTTTGATTAGTGCTTATGTTGTGTAATTATGCTTTTTTATAATTATTGTGAATTACCATCATGATATTATTATTCCCGAATTTTTTATTCCTCTGAAATTCTGAAAACTTCCTGCAGCTAAAAACGGGTTTCATTTGCATTACCACAGGCTTTGATTGTTTAATGAAAAATAATTCCATGCAGACTCTCATGTTAAATTGTCCATTTAAAATTTTCCTGTTAATCTAGATTATGTCGAAGTGTCCTTTCTTTCATTTATCATTTGCCTTTATTATCACAGTCGCTGCCCTCCCTTCATGCTACATTTTGGAAAGAAGAAAAAAAAAGAAAAACATTTTTTGTCACATCCCTGTCTTCTGCCTGGAAGCCGTTTCTCTGCATGTTCTCCCTTTTCCTTACAATTCCGTATTTGGAAGGCTTAAAAATGTCAGGACTTTTCAGCAAAATGTGGTTGCTATGCTAAAAATACAATTTTTCTGCTTGCAGCAGGCTCTGCAGAAGGCTACCTTGGACTTGTCTAAGTCTCAGAACTATGCCCTAAGAAAGTGAGGTGCTCAAGGGTCATCCTTGTCTGTGTCTGAGGGCTACTGGGTATTTCCTTCAGAAATTAAAAAACCAAAAAAGATGTAAAAATAAGCCATTCATTTGCATGTTTCCCAATTATTTCTGTTTACATGAAGAAAAATATTATACTCAAAGTATTGATTTTTGTAGTCTTATTTTTGCCCATCTTTAACTGATTCTCTTTTTTCCTTTCTCAGTAATTTTACAGAACATCTGATGTTTTACAAAGCAATAATGGTTTTGAGGGCTTCCAAAAGCCTTGCTCCATGGCAGCTTGCGAAACCTAAGTGCAACTATGCTGAGGGGGAAACACTCAGCCATGTACTAGCAGTGCTATAATTAAAATGTAGCTTAAACCACGATCAAGGCTAATCTTCAAAAAAACTTAAGAGAAGAAAGGAAGGAGCAATTGATTTAGGTTTCCGGATAACTGACGCATTTCAAAATGTGTGTAGTACCAGAACCATTCAAAAGACAAGTTGCAAAAATTGTGGGAAATGTGGATTTGTAAGAGTATGTAGGAGCCTTTCTCAGATGTAATGAGTTTAATAATTTTTAAGAAACCCACCAGATAGACATGACCTGCAAAATTAAACGGTATGAAGATATCCAACAACCTAAAGGTCACCTGAAATGTTGAATACTTCTTCCTATATACATAACTTCTGCACCAAGTGTGTTTATGTTTAAATGGATGGATGAAAGGAGTTAGACCTAGTCTTCAGAATATATGAAATTCAGCTTTTTCTTTGTTTATATACAAAGTTTTAATCTCTATTGCAACAAGACTGGAAAAATCTTATGACTTTTTCAGTTTTGATAGTCTTAAGGTCTGATTTGTATGTTTCTCAGTCTAGTTCAAGTTTACCATCATTCTGCTGACTCTACATTGAAAGCCTTCACTGCGATATTTCTAAGAGTAATTCAGTTATCTTTTAAATACCTTTTTTGAGCTATTTTGTAATGTATTCACAAACGCTAGACTAGAAGATGGTCTAGATAACTAAACTTACGTGTTTTGCTGCACACAGAATATTATTTTGTTATTCTGTCTCCCTCATTTCTTTCCTATCTTTTTCAGCTGGTTCCATTTTCATATCATATATGCATCTGATTTTTCTCTTACACGAGAATCTCCTGTGCAAAGTGTTAATATAACTTGTGCAGTCACAATTTAACACTTATAAATAGTCAAACAGGTTCAAAGTTAGTCAGAATAAGTTTGATCATGCCTGTATATATACTTGAGGACATGGAAGCCTGAATAAGACAAAGGAAAGTAAGCTTTTCTTTTTTGTTTTTTTTTAATCTCATATAAAGATACATATAAAGATTTTTTTTTCTCCCCAGTTTTCTCCATGGATAATAACAAATGGAAATACTGCATCTGTAACTTTATTGTGATGTGAGGAATACTGAGCACACATTGAACATCTGTGGATTGCATCTTTTAAAGCAGTGCTCCCCCAGTAAGATTTTATAATGATAGCTAAGGAACGCTGGTTTTCAAAGCAGTAATGTACACACAGGAAACCAGGACTTCTTTTCATCTGTTTGTCAGCTCTGTGAACCTGTTCTCAGTGTTTCATAGATGAGCACGTGCTACATGTCCATCTCTAACATGGCCTAAACATTGGTTCCATGTC